>QWBT01000997.1:0-21735 GCA_004802465.1 Citrus hindsii
CTTATTTCTTGAGTGAAAAGGGAACAATTTCTCCAATTTCATTTCTATTTTTTTCGTGCGATTTTTTTTCTTGCCACTTTAATGCACGACAATCCACATATTCACAATAACCACTTTCGCCCTGTTCCTCATAATTATCCATTTTGAGTTGATATTTAAAGCTACCTACATAACCCGCAGCTAAACCAAATTTAAAATCACCACGACTTTGTGCGTAAAGATGAATGTAATGCCCCTGCTCATCTTGATAATGCCATTCAAACTCTCTCGGCAAATACATTTTTTGCCCATTGGGGGTTTTCACAGCAGGATAAACACGATGGACTTGAAAGCGTACCATCTGATCAAACATATGAGTTTGTTGGTTGTGGAAATCTCGTAAATAGATGCGTGACTGTACAATTCGATTAAATGAATCTCGAATTTGTTCTAATAATAACTGACGCTGATCCAGCAGATTAATGACTTGATAGGTGAAAAATGCTAAGGGTAAATAGCTAAAATCGATACTGCGCGCGTATTCAAAAGCCCCTAACTGGTCAATGTCATAGCACTGTTCTTTATATTTAACTTCTCCCTGACATCGACACAATACAGACCAATGCTCAGCAAGACCAAAACGCAATTTGGTGAAATGTGAAATCAGCGGCGTTGTTGTAATTTCAATCTCAAAACTCAATTCTGTGTCTTTTCTTTGAATTTGAAACTTTGGGAACGCTCCCATGAGTTGTTCTTTGTTGGCAAATTTAAATGTTTTTTCTTGAAATGAACATTCCGCAGAAATTGAATAACGGTTCAGCTGCCCTGCCATATGTGGACTACTGCTGGCCAATACCGTAGCAGTATCTAAGGGTGTAGTTCTGATTGCACTGTTATTCCGAAACATAGGCGTATTGGGCTGACCAATCATGCTCAAAAAATTTAAATAATGTAATGGCGCAGGAAGATTGGGAATAGTTAAAGCTTGATGAACAATTTTATATTTTTTATTGGGTGGATGATAAGCAGGGAGTGACCGTGAAGGAGTCTGATTAAGTTGTTTAGACTGATCGAGAAAATCTTGAAACAACCACATATCATACTCCTTCTACATATCATTGACTCATGATGGGCTGTGCTGACGTCGTGCTAAAAACGTAGTAATAAAGCCAGATAAAGCATAAATCAAGGAAATGACCAAAATACCGACAGGAATATTGTAAGTTATTGCAGCAAAAATAAAGACCGCGATAGGAAGGACAAAAAATGGAACGCGCTTACGATCTACCGTTTTAAATGAATAATATTTAATATTCGAAATCATGAGGAGCCCCACAGACACAATCACTGCTGCGCTGATGGCTTGAATCCCCCGCTCACGAATATCAAAAATTTCAGGGAAATCGAGTCCGACCCAAACCAATGAAATAATAATAATGGCAGCAAGTGGACTAGCTACACCAATAAAGTAACGCTTATCGACCACACCAATTTGCACATTAAAACGAGCTAGACGGAACGCAGCACAGGCAGTGTAGACAAAACAACACGCCAAACCTATGCGACCGAGCGAATCCAAACTCCAGCTATACATCAAAATAGCGGGTGCAACACCGAACGCCAATAGATCAGATAAAGAATCATACTGTTCACCAAAAGCACTCTGCGCACCAATGGCTCGTGCAACGCGACCGTCCAAGCCATCCAATAACGCTGCCAAGAAAATGGCATAAATCGCTTGCTGGAAGTTGCCATTCATACTGGCAATGATGGAATAAAAGCCTGACAACAACGCTGCCGTTGTAATCAGGTTCGGCCACAAATAAATACCTCGACGTTTTACTTTTTGACCTTCCTGTGTGTGCTCTTCTTCTTCCACCTCGAAAGTAATCCCATCAAAAGTAGGCGTACTGCGGGGTGAAGATTCGCTTTCAGGTTTATTTATATTTGTCATTCTCTGTCGATCCTAATGTAGCCTTTTCTCTTATAGTCTATCTTTATTCGCCAACTAACCAACGAACAGCAGCATGACCACCATTTTCACTCATACGCAAATGTGGGAATAACCATTGTAGCGCTTCATCTGCATCTTCAGAAAACTTCCAAGGTGGGTTAATCACCAATAGACCACAACCGTTTAAGCCCACTGGAGTATCATCTGGCCAAACACATACTTCACAGATCAACTGACGACGAATACCGGTTTTAATCATTTTCTTTTCAAAACGGTCAATCATGGCGCGGTCTTTGATTGGATACCAAATTGCAAACACACCCGTTGGCCATTTTTTATATGCAGTCGCTATGAGATCAACCAATTGAGGGAAATCTTTACGCTCCACTTCGTAAGGTGGATCAATCATCACCAAACCGCGTTTTTCTTTGGGTGGAATAACGCCAAATAACCCTTCATAAGCATCGCGCTCATGTAAGCCCGCGCGTTTGTCACGAACGTTGTAATACAACTGTTGGAATACATCACGTTGCATTTCAAAAATGGTGGCTTTATCGATTTCGCGCATGCCTTCCAATGCAAACCACGGCGAACCTGGATAAGCGCCCTTACCTGAACCTTCACGCATTTTTTCAACAATTTTTAAATACTGCTGAACACCTTCAGGCGCATTACGCTTAATCGAGTCATCAAGTTTTACTAAACGGTGAATACCATTTAAGAACTCGCCCGACTTTTGTGCTTCTGAAGTCGATAAATCATATTTACCAGCACCGCCATGCGTATCAATATAACGATACGGTTTATCTTTTTGATTGAGGCGAGTCAAAATCTGAAGCAAAAGGACATGCTTCATGACATCTGCAAAGTTACCTGCATGGAAGTGGTGACGGTAATTCATGTTTCTATCATTCCTGAAATTAATGAGTATTTTAGCATGAAAAATAGTTTCGTTCAGATTGCTTTCATACACTAGAATAACCGTGGCTTTTCTTTGTCTTTTTTAGGTTAATGTAATGGAAACAGTTCTTCTCCCAAAGTCTTGGAATGTTGATCAAATCCTAGATGATTTAGATCAACATGGTTTTGCCATCATTGATGACGCCTATTCTAATGACTATGTACATCAACTCATTGAAGAATGTACTTCGAACTTAAACCGCTTTCGTGAAGCCGCTATTCAAAACGGTGTCATCAGCAAGATCCGTAGTGATCACATTTTATGGCTCAATCCCGAGCTCGTTATTTCCAATCATCATGTTCAAGCCCTTTATAGTTTGGGTCAGGAACTAAATCGTGCCTTTTATCTTGGTATTCGAGACGTCGAAGCGCATTTTGCTTGCTATAACGCTGGCGAGTTTTATGCCCTACACCGTGACAACCCTCAAGGCAAAAATGGCCGCATGATTTCTACGGTTTATTATTTACACAAAGACTGGCAAGACGATTGGGGCGGTGAACTTCATCTGCAAGATAAAAATGATATTTGGCATGTGCTACAACCCAAACCGAATCGTATTGCGCTGTTTCAAAGTAACTTACTGCATGAGGTCTTAGAAGCTAAACATCAGCGTTTATCGATTACTGGATGGTTACGGAGTGACAGTACAATCCTGTGATTCAAGCAAAAGACTTTAAATTGTAAGAAGTATCCTCATATACTGAACATCAATTGATGAGGATGTAACCGATGCGTGCCAGCAGTCAACAAATTATTCAGCGTATTGGTGAAACAGATCAACTCTACCTACAAGGCAATAGCCCTGAATTAGCCCTTGAGCGTGCTGATTTGCGCTTACAGTTGGTCACACTGAGCCAACTGCGCCAAGAGCAAGTCCACTTTTTACAAGAAGCGGTAGTATTACTTGAGCAAGGTCGAATTGAGTTTGAGGAAATGCCTCTGTCTTTGTACCTCAATTTGTCTTTGCACCTTGCTAAAGCTTATATGCTTTACTTTGAAATCACCAAAGAAGATCGCTTTGCGTTGATTACACAGCAAATTTTAAAACCACTGACCAGCTATGGTCAGGGCGATATTTACCTATTTTTGGCCTATGCCTCGGTCAGTAGAAAAGAGTCAGCATTGGCACGACACTGGCTTGGCAAATATGCGAAAAGTACCGAGTTTGATTTCGTTTTACTGCGTGAACATGCCGCTTTTGTTGACTTTCATCAAGAAGATTGGTTTATCAAGTTGATGCAAAGTAAATTGCACTAAAATGTACAAATAAAAAACGCCTGAAATCAGGCGTTTTTTTATGGGTCAATTCTACTATTCAAATGACAATGGCATAAAATCAATTTAGGCAGTTTGAAGTTTATAAGCATCAAGATGCAGCTGTTGATTGAGCTCATCAACCATAATCGCCCAATCATCATCTTGAACCAAATGACTGATTAATAGCGCACGTTGTGCGGAATTCCAAAACGGTGCGTCGTGTAAAGATTGATGAGCAGGAAGTTGATGCGTACGAATATATAACTCGATGGCAGCCGCACTATTGGCGAGTCCCAATTGCGAAAATAAAAGCTCTAAGGATGGTTTATGTTGACTGAGCATCTCGGCCTCCTTATCAATACTATTGTCAATTATTATTGAATTAACTTATATGTATTTTCTAAAAAAACCTAGTCATAAAACTAGGTTTGTTGTTTCAATTTGTGATTATAAATGACACGAACCTGAAAGCGTATGTTCTGTATGCAATTGTTCATTTAACAGGTCGACCACCATTGCCCATTCATCATCTTTTTTCCAATTACTGATAATGAAGTCATGCTGTGCTTTTGACCAAAAGGGTGCTTTATGCAATGGAACGTCTGAAGTAAGTTGGTGTGTTTCAATAAACTGATCGATTGCTTCTGCACTCGCATCAAGCCCCAATTGTTCAAATAAAAGTTCTAAAGTCGGTTGTTGGTCAAACATCATTGTTCTCCTCAAGCCCTGATCATGCCCTTTTAGAATAAACCTTTGGCCATCTATGCTCAGTTGTATCTACATCACAGCATGTTATTTTTTGTTCAATAAACACCCCATATAAAAAAGCACCCCAAATGGAGTGCTTTTTCAAAACAGATATTAAACCGATCGGTTTTTAATTATTTAAGCATGTCAGCAATTGCTGCGCGCTCTTCTTCAAGTTCTTGAAGAGTTTTGTCCATACGTTCACGGCTGAACGCATCGATTTCTAGGCCTTCAACACGTGTGTATTCGCCATTTTCGCAAGTTACAGGAACACCATACATTACGCCTTCAGGAATACCATAAGAACCGTCAGAAGGAATACCCATCGTTACCCATTCGCCATTTGTGCCAAGAGCCCAATCGCGCATATGGTCGATAGCAGCGTTCGCAGCTGAAGCAGCTGAAGACAAACCACGCGCTTCGATAATCGCAGCACCACGTTTACCAACAGTTGGAAGGAATACATTCGCGTTCCAGTCAGCATCGTTGATTTTGTCTTTTAAGCTTTCGCCGTTTACAGTTGCAAAACGGTAGTCAGCATACATCGTTGGAGAGTGGTTACCCCAAACAGTCATGTTTTTGATGTCTGCTACAGCAACACCCGCTTTTTGAGCAATTTGAGTCAACGCACGGTTGTGGTCAAGACGTAACATTGCTGTGAAGTTTTTCGCTGGAAGATCTGGAGCAGATTTCATTGCGATGTAAGCATTTGTATTTGCAGGGTTACCTACAACAAGTACTTTAACGTCACGGCTAGCAACTTCGTTTAGTGCTTGACCTTGACCGATGAAGATTTCACCGTTCACTTTCAATAAGTCAGCACGTTCCATACCAGGACCACGTGGACGTGAACCAACCAATAACGCGTAGTCAGCATCTTTAAATGCAACTTTTGGATCATCAGTACCGATCATGCCAGCCAATAATGGGAAAGCACAGTCGTCTAATTCCATCATTACGCCTTTAAGCGCAGCTTGAGCTTTCTCAAAAGGAACTTCTAACAATTGCAGAATAACTGGTTGGTCTTTACCTAACATTTCGCCACTAGCGATACGGAATAATAGGCTATAACCGATTTGACCAGCAGCGCCAGTAACGGCAACGCGAACAGGTTGCTTCATGTACTTATCTCCATTTGAGGAACGTTATATGATTAAATAGCTGTTCTATCTAATCTTAATAATCATAAACGGCAAAGATTGTACTCCAATACTTTGGCAGATGCATGTAAAAGAGAATGAATTCCAACAAAAGTATGATAGGAAATATAAATTAATTTAGGGAAAGAGATTAGTAAGAACCCTTGATCGCAAAAGAATTTGGGCAGTTTTCTTGTATATTCTCTGCACAACCTTTGTACTGACCATTGGGTTTATAACAAACCTTGACTTCGGTCAAAATATTGGTTTGACGGTGAGTACGGCAGCTAAAACGCAGCCCGCTTGCAGGCAGTCCAGGATTCAAACGTTGGAACTGCCCACGTAAGGTATTAAGTTGCGCGGTTTTATTTTCAGATGAAGTCAAATCTGCGGGAATTTTTAAACGTTCTGCATAATTAATCACGTTACGGAAATATTGACTGGCACTCATCGGCACACACCCCCCAATCTCTGCCCACAACTGGCGACGTGCATGCTCATCGGGCATGACTCTCGCCACCACTTTGGCCTGAAGTGGTGACAGCACTGCTGAGGAATTGGTCTGACACTCTCGTGTTGTAGTTTCAGGATACAAGCCAGTGATGTTGAGCGAATAGCCTTCCAAACATTTCCGTTTCTTTGAGCCTTGGTTATCGAACAAACACACGGCGGGTGTCATTTGAACTTCCATCACATAGCCAAACACGGTCGGTGTTGCATGGGCTGATGTCGCAAAAAATCCCATAGCAATTCCGCTGCTGATCAATAGCAGAAGCTTTTGCGTTAAGACTGATTGGGATGACATCAAAACCATAAAATGCCTAGGCCTTTATCATTGACTTCTAAAAGGGATATTTTGCATGCGCTGCGTGATCGACTGTGGCCCCTGTCCAAGCAGCACACCATAATGGGTCGCATTACTCATGACATGCTTGACGTAATCACGAGTTTCAGTCAGAGGAATACTTTCTGTGTATTGGTCCGCCGCAATCGGCTGATTTTCAGGCTGCCAACGGCGCGCACGATTTGGCCCTGCGTTATAACCTGCTGTGGCAAGTACAGGACTATTACTTAATTGGCTTTGAATCATGGACAAGTAAAATGTGCCATAACGTACATTGGTATTCATATCACTCAGTACAGCAGGATTATAGGTTTCACCCATTTGTCTAGCGACCAGTTTTGCCGTATCCGGCATGATTTGCATCAAACCACCTGCCCCGACATGCGAGCGGGCATGGGTAACAAATCGGCTTTCTTGGCGCATTAACCCATACGCCCATGCAGGATCTATGCCTGCATTGCGACTATGGCTGACCACATAGCTTTGATGCGGCATGGCATAACGATAACTGTAGTTATGTTGCTTGACGGTTCGATCGGCTGCATAGATCGCGCGGTCATACCATCCCATTTCTGTTGCACGTTTGGCAGCAGCCAAAATTAATCCATCATCTTGTTTTAAATAAGCTTGTCGAACGGCCCAATTCCATTCACGGTTAACATAATTGTCTGGTGCATTGACGTTGCGCAGTGCAAAAGCGCGACTAAAGTGAATATCTTGACTCAAACGCTGCGCATCCGCATTGCTCGGTTGGGTATTGGCTGGAATCGTTTGATAACGCTGACCAATACGATCTTTTGCTAATAAGTTATGATAATCGTCACCTACTGACAATTTTTTGAAGATCTCGCGCGCCAGTGCTTTTGACTTTGCATCACCACGTTGTTCTGAAGCACGGGCTAACCAATATTGCCAGCGGTCTTCTTGTTTCTGCGTCACACTCATGCCATCAATGGCGCGAATAACACTCTCCCATGCGCCGAAACGAATGGCTTGGCGTGCATAAATTTCAGCTTCTTCTTCACTCAGTGCTAAACCATAGCTCCGATCGAAGGCTTGCAACACTTCCACATTAAAATTATTTTTCATCACGGTTGTACCACCGATATATCCCACGGCGCGGTACAACGCTTTTTGTACCGACTCAGGTGTACCCTCTGCAGCACGTTTTACTGACGCCAGTGCAGTATTTAGATCACTGTCGGCTAAACGGCCAATGGCATAAATTAAATACGCTTGATCTGCCGCCGATGCTTTCGGTGCGGACCATAGATAGTTCAGTGGATCGGCTTGAATGCTATTCAGCTGTGCCAAAGACAGATTCATGCCAATGGTTTGTGCGGTTGCAATCGCTTGACCTGACTGCCCTGCACGCAGCTGCGACCATAGACGTTGTTGTTTGTCTTGTTCCGTCATCAGTGGACTAGACAACATCATGCGCCCTAACCCCGTACAAGACTCAGGCTGTGAATTGGTCGTGAGCCAAACATCTTTATATTCAGCAAAAACCAAAGGGTCGCCAGACTTGGCACGGACTTGTGCCATGGCACAACTTTCTGCTCGATCTGCATTGGACACATAGGCCAATACCGGCTGCGCGGAAGCAAAGTCGGCCATTTTGACTTTTTCTTCGATGTAATCTGCTGCTAACTTCTCAGCCATGGCAGATTGCGGATAGCGCTGTGCAAATCCGACAATATTCGCCGCAGGTTGCAACGCCAAATTACTGTTAAGTACCCAATATTCAGGGTAATAACCCAGCACATCACCCTGCATACTACTTTGATATTGCTGTAATAAGCTAACATTGCCGGCATTTGCTGCACGCAAGGCATCATTAAATTGTTCATCTGCGGCATGTGTCGCTGCCGATAGACCCAAGGCAGCCACACCCAACGCAAACACTTGATAATATTTATTCTGTAATCGTTTTAACATGGGTTTGCCTTCAGTCATCTTTGGATTGCCTAGTCTCGTCTCATCATTTTCATTAGTTTAATAACTCATAACAGACTCTATTGTTCTCTTATGTAACCTTATGATTAGACAATATTAATTTTCCTGCATTTTCACTTCACAAATCAATCTTTTTAGCTTCAGATTTAAAGCTATAAGTTTATTCAGATTTCCTGCTAAAATATGCGCCTTTCGTAGATTTCACATGGTGTTTGATCGACCCTTTTTGTCGCCAGCCAAGCTCTGCTTTCGCCGCCACAGATACCGATCAGACACAAAAACCTAGATTTATCCCCCCTTAGGAGCCTACATGACGGTTCAAACCTTCATTCCAAATGGTGCCCAAGCTGCCTCAGAAAACACTGTTACCCAGCCACAGCACACCCCAGCCATCGATGGATCAGTTAAAAAACTGTATATCGAAACGCAAGGGTGTCAGATGAATGAGTATGACAGTCACCGTATGGCAGACTTACTTGGCGACTCGCACGGTTATGTGCTGACCCAAGATCCGAAAGAAGCCGATATTCTACTGATGAATACCTGCTCGATTCGTGAAAAAGCCCAAGAAAAAGTGTTCTCTGAATTGGGTCGCTGGCGCAAGCTGAAAGACAAAAATCCAGACCTGATCATTGGTGTCGGTGGTTGTGTGGCCTCGCAAGAAGGCGACAACATTCAAAAACGTGCCAATTATGTCGACATGATTTTTGGCCCGCAAACCTTGCACCGTTTGCCACAGATGCTGGATCAGCACTTTGATCAAATCGAAAAACCCAAGAAAGAAAAAATCAAATTGGTGGATATTTCTTTCCCGGACATTGAAAAATTCGACTTTTTACCTGAACCGCGTGTGGAAGGTTACAAGGCTTTTGTTTCAATTATGGAAGGTTGTTCAAAATATTGTTCATTCTGTGTGGTGCCCTACACCCGTGGTGAAGAAGTTTCTCGCCCGCTGGATGACGTTTTAGCTGAAATTGCCACTTTAGCCGAAAAAGGCGTCCGTGAGATTTCTTTATTGGGTCAAAACGTCAATGGCTACCGTGGTGAAACATTCGAAGGCAATATCTGTACTTTTGCAGACTTATTGCGTCTGGTTGCAGAAATTCCAGGGATTGGGCGTTTACGCTACACCACCTCACATCCACTTGAGTTTAATGATGACTTGATTGAATGTTACCGTGACCTACCGCAAATGGTGTCGCATCTACATTTGCCCGTGCAAAGCGGCTCAAACGATGTATTGCAAGCCATGAAGCGTAACCACACCATTGATGTGTATATCGACAAAATTGCCAAATTACGCAAAGTCCGTCCAGATATGCATTTATCCAGTGACTTCATCATTGGTTTCCCGGGTGAAACCGATGCGCACTTTGAAGAAACCTATCAATTCATCAAAGATATGGACTTCGACCATTCCTACAGTTTTGTCTATTCAAAACGTCCGGGTACACCTGCGTCCGATCTTGAAGACACCACCTCTGAAGAGGTGAAAAAAGAGCGTCTCAGTAAAGTTCAAAAATGGATCAAACGCTCGAGTATTGACAAGACTGATGCCATGCTCGGCACGATTCAACGCGTTTTGGTCGAGAAAGTTTCAGACAAAGATCCAAACCTACTGATTGGCACGGCGGATAACACTCGTTATGTGAGTTTTATTGGTGATGCAGCATGGGTCGGACGTTTCGCTGAAATTGAAGTGACAGAGATTAAAACTTTGAATTTTGTTTATGGTGAACTCTTGAATCTTGAGCCTGACGTGGCGTAATGTAAGGGAATAGATTCTGACTACTTAAAGGAATTCTCTTGACTGCAGCGATTCGACGTACAGTAACTTTTCCTGGGGTTTCAATAGAACGTTTAAAGAGCATGCTCGGTGCTTATAACGGTCATTTGAAACAAATCGAACAGCGTTTAGATGTCACTATTTCCCATCGAGGTGATGCATTTTATGTCGATGGTGAAATGGATGCAGTTGAGAGAGCCGAAGGTCTGCTCCATCGCCTGCATGAAGAAGCAGAAAATACGGCACAAATCAGTGCCGATACCTTACACCTCATGATTCAAGGCAGTCAGACTGACCGTGAATTGCTAGAAGACCTCGACGGGCAAGAGCATACTGGTTTAGATGAAGTATGGCTCCAAACCCGTAAAGGTCGTATCAATCCACGTGGTGCCAACCAAAAGCGTTATGTGCAGCGTATTCTACAAAGCGATATTTCTTTTGGTATTGGACCTGCGGGTACAGGTAAAACCTATCTCGCAGTTGCAGCCGCAGTCGATATGCTAGAACGCAATGAAATTCAACGGATCTTATTGGTTCGTCCTGCCGTTGAAGCGGGTGAAAAACTCGGCTTTCTACCCGGTGATTTAAGCCAGAAAATTGATCCGTATTTACGCCCACTCTACGATGCCTTGTATGAAATGCTTGGCTTTGAAAAAGTGGCCAAACTGATTGAACGTCAGGTGATTGAAGTGGCACCACTGGCTTATATGCGTGGTCGAACTTTAAACCACTCTTTCGTGATTTTAGACGAAGCACAAAACACCACGCCTGAACAAATGAAAATGTTCCTCACACGCTTAGGCTTTGGTTCGCGCGCAGTGATTACAGGCGATATCACACAGGTCGACTTACCGCGTGGTCAGCAATCTGGTCTGGCGCATGCTTTACGCATCATCGACAAAATCAAAGAAATTCACATTACCCGCTTCCACTCTCGTGATGTGGTACGCCACCAATTAGTGCAAAAAATTGTTGAAGCTTATGAGGGATGGGATGCAGAACAACATCGCTTAACGGCTGAAGCGCGTGCTGAACGCAAAGCGCGTCAAGAGGCCTTAGTGGCTGAAAATGATGCCGCTGCCGATGCTCAGCATTAAGTTAAAGCCTGCGGGCATTTTAAAATGCCCGCAGATGTCATTATTTAAGGATCTATTTTGAAACTGAGTCTTTCTCTACAACAGGACTTTCAAGCACCTGAATTGGTCTTGAAACGTGGTTATATCAAAAAAGTTGTAGAAACTGTTTTACGCCATATTGGCACACAGAGTAACTGTGAAATTGGCATTGCTTGTGTCGACCATGACGAAAGTCATAAATTGAATTTGGAATATCGCGGCAAAGATAAATCAACCAATGTATTGTCTTTCCCGAGCGACTTACCCGATGAAATGGCGCAAATCCTTGACTCATTTCCGATTGGTGATTTGGTCATTTGCATTCCTGTGGTGCTGTTGGAAGCGAAAGAACAAAACAAAGCGCCACTGACGCATTTCACCCATATGTTGGTACATGGCACTTTGCACCTCATGGGCTATGACCATGAAACGTCAGAAGCAGATGCTGAAGAAATGGAAGGCATCGAAATTGAAATTTTGGCTAAACTCGGTTTTGAAAACCCTTATTTAGAACAATAATTATTAGATCTGAAACAACTCACCCGATTCATCTCGATGTGTCGGGTTTATTTATGCTAAAAATAATACAAGATGAAAAAATAGATAAAGAGATTATAAAAATGCATACGTCGATTTCAAAACTACTCTGCATTATTACCCTATTCTGCACCACGCCACTTTATGCCAAGAGCAATGATGAAAATCAAACATCCTGTCAGAAAGTAAAGTTTCAAGACACAGCTCAGGCCTGGGCTGGACATTATTATTTGCAGGGTGTTATGGAGGTCGGTTCCGAGCTTTTACTAGAGACCAACGGTAAATTTAAATGGTACTTAGCTGTCGGCTCTTTAGATCAATATGCTGAGGGGACATGGTGGAAAAATGGCAACTGCATTGGTTTAAAGGCATTGCCGAAATATAGCAAGCATTTAGAAATCTTTCCTAGCCGCCTAGATGTGGAAGAGTCTCATTTAACTGTGACTTGGATCGGTGGACGTCAAGACGGTGCCTATGTCCGCGCAACCCAATAAACCGAAGTAAGCAAAATCATCAAAGTATACTTAAAAGTGCACAGCTCAGTGCACTTCAAACTCCGCCTCTGCTGGGTCAAAACGCCATGTACGCACAATGCGTAACTCAGAAATATCCTTCATTTTGGCATCAAATCCACCAAATGGTGCGGCTTTACGCACCGACGCTTTTGCAGCCTCATCAAGCATCTCATGGCCCGAACTATCAATCAGGCGAATGGCGCGGATGCCTCCTGATCCATTTAGAATCACCATTAAACGCACTTCACCCGCCAGCCGCTGCTGTTTAGCTGCTTCTGGATAGTAACGGTTGCCATAAAACTCAACTTTCTGACGGAACTTTTCAAGATAGGCGGCCGAAATATCTTGCTTGGCTTGAATACCATCGACTGTTTTAATTTTTTGCTGACGGCTAAAGTTTTGTTGGCGTTGTAAATATTGTGCTTCAAGGCTGGCTACCATTGCTGCTTTGGCTTGAAACTGACTGTTCATTTCTTCCATGGCTTTTTTGCGCTGGTTATCCTCAGCTTGTTTTTGCCAACTTAAAGTTGTTATTAACAGTTTTTCTTCAAAATTCAGCTCACGTTTTTGTTGGATCTGTTCTAAAGTTTCACGCTGCTGTTCGCCTGTACTTTGCTCAAGCATCGGTGCGGGCATGTCACTCGACATGCGATGTGACTCACGAAAAGTCCCTGAACCCTGTTGATCGGCTTGCGCTAAAAAATCTGCATTTTCAATTTTTTTATTAGAAGGACGCAAAGTAACGGCAATTTCTTTCACTGCCGCATCATTTTCTTGAGGCATCGCAAATTGCAAAGTTAAAACTACAAGATGCAAAAATACCGCCAGTACGACAGTCGCTGTAAAAATTGGGTCTTTCCACCAATCATGAGCCAAAGGCATTACATTTATTTTTCTAAGCATCACACCAAACCGACAATTTGTCTTGTTCCCCAAAGCGCATGCGCGCAGTATAAAATAGACACAGTCTTCATTTTATTGCGTAGAATGAGACCTCGTGCCCTTTAGATTCACTGTTTCATAAAATCATGAAAATGGTGCAATTAATTTTGCTAAACTGCAAGGTTCATGAGCAGTATTTTTCAAACATTTCGACCAGAGATCTGATCGCTCAAACACGTTGATTCGCTAGGACGCCTTTATATGCAAACGCTTATTTCCAACATTTCAAATCGTTTACGCCAAGTTTATCAAAAGGCGGAAGGATTTATTGAGGATGAGCGCGAGTTTCCAATGTCTCAAGTCTTTTTAAATGCCACTTTTCAACGTTTTGTGACCGACAACGTGAGAATGTTGAAAGACCTGCATGCCGACTTACATGATGATTGGTTACGTTTATACGCCACGCTCGATTATAACGGGCTCAAACTCACGCTTTCGGTAGATTTGAAACTGGCACAAATGGAGTTAAATAAAAAAACGCAGTTGATCGTATTTGAGCAAATCAGTGACACCAGTGTGCTGGATGCTGAATACCCAACGGTATTTCATAAAATGGGTGTGCGCTGTGCCCTATTCTTTTATCAAAAAGTCCTGAACCAAGACCCCTTAGGCATGATTTTAGAAAAACTAAATGTGATTAAAGTCAAAGATGATCTACTGCATTTGGATCTGAATCGCTGGTTAGGAAAAAATCGTTCTATTATTGATACCTTAGGTAAAGTCCATGTCAATCATGCCGTATTGCGTGAAGCAGAATTGGTGGTGATCGGTAATGTCAACTTAACGGCATTGTTCAATAAGTTTTCGCAAACCTCTATCGATGACTTGATTGAACCCAATCTAGACGAAAGCACGGTCTCGCCAATTCGACAAAAATAACTCGGGATGCTGCGACTAAAATGTGACTTAAGGTGGGTAAAAGAAACATAAAACTACAGTTTGCCCTATGTTTCGAATTTTTTCTTCATAATCAACGTGCATAATATTTCTATGCAAAAAATTTGTGGCTACAACTGAATAGGAAACTTTTTCTTATGGCTAAATCAATGTTGAAAACAGTCGCAATGGCAACAGGTGTCAGCAGCTTGCTCTTTGTCGGTTTCTCAAGTCAAACCTTTGCCATGAGTCCATTCCAAGCCAGTTATCAATTTAACTATAATGGCAAAAACATGGGCTCAGCGACACGTACGTTATCGAAATCGGGCAACAACTGGAACTATGTCTTTGCAGCCAAAGCTGGTGGTATCGCCTCTGCGACCGAAAGCAGTCGCTTTAGTTTCAATGGTAAGCAAATTCAGTCCAGCAGTTTTAGCCGTAGTAGTAAAATTTTGGTGCATAACAACACCATGAGTATTAACTTCAATCCAGCGGCAAAAACCATCAATACCAAGAAGGACAAAGAAGCACGTTCTTTCGCTTGGAAAGCCGGCGTACTGGATGAACTGAATGCTGAATTACAACTTCGGGAAGACATCAAAAATGGCGGTTTAAAATCGACTTATTATTTGGCCGATGCAAAAGAAGTGGAAGCACGTAAATTTGTAAAGCAAGGTTCTGAATCAATCAAAACCGATTATGGCACCTTTGACACCATTAAAGTGGTCATGAAACATGACAAACCTGGCCGCGAAACTATTTTCTGGTTAGCACCCAAATTGGACTACCTTCCAGTCAAAGTCAGCCATGTGGATAAGAAAACATCCTATGGATTGCTATTAACGGGTTATAAAGGTGCAAGCAATTAGTCATTTTGACGAATTTTACTTGCATTTTTTCAGGTGCTTCCTAAAATACGCTTTTGCTTGAAAAAGCACCTGCCCCTAGAGGATTCTCCCGTGTACGCACTAGAACAGAAAATCTTAAGCGAAGGTATCGTTCTATCTGATGAAGTTCTGAAAGTTGATGCTTTCTTAAACCACCAAATTGATCCGGTTATGATACAATTAATCGGTAAAGAATTTGCTGCTCGTTTTAAAGATGCAGGCATCACTAAAATCATCACGATTGAAGCATCAGGTATCGCACCTGCAATCATGGCAGGTTTAGAACTGGGCGTGCCCGTTATTTTTGCGCGTAAATACCAATCTTTAACCTTAAAAGATGACCTTTACCGCTCAAAAGTCTTTTCGTTTACCAAACAAACCGAAAGCACGATTGCAATTTCAAATAAGCACATCAGCTCAGCAGACAAAGCCCTCGTGATTGATGACTTCTTGGCCAATGGTCAAGCGGCATTGGGTCTGATTGACTTAATTCACCAAGCGAAAGCAGAAGTTGTAGGTGTCGGTATTGTGATTGAAAAATCATTCCAACCTGGTCGTGACATTTTGCTTGAAAAAGGCTACCGCGTTGAATCTTTGGCACGCGTAAAGTCATTGGCAAATGGCACTGTTGAATTTGTTCGTGACTAATCACGGCGTTTAACTTCAAAAAAAGAGCACTTCAGGTGCTCTTTTTTTTGTCACTCAGATGACCCGCGGGTCATCCACATGTAAATGCCACATTTGCTCTGTAGATTATTTTTAATTTAAAGTAAAAATATATCGTTTTTTTTCAATTTAATTACACATTAAAGTTGGAGAAATGCGATTTATATAGCATGATCAAATCTAAAAGGTAATGTCCACTTTCTAAGAGCAAAACAAACAAAGACTAAATTGGATACTATTTTATAGAGATACCGAATTGAATGATAAACAAGAATCAATTAACTGAACGATCATTTACCCCAAGCCAATTATCTGGCTTTGATGGCGCGCACTCCATCCAACTCCCTGTAGACTTCATTCACGACTTGAGTAAAGCAGACTCCTTGCAAGCTGTTCTAGATACCATTGCTTACTGGATTTCTCACGTGTTTGATGCGGATCGGGCCAGTATTACCTTGCAAGATACTGAAGAATATCTCAAGCTGTATTCGATCTCAGGTAATCATGCGATTCCGATGGATTTTAAAATTCCGATTGGGCAGACGTTTGTCGGACGAGTCTTTGCCCAGTCTCAACTGATCATTTGCGATGACCTCGCTCAGTCGGATGAGCTGGATTGTAAAATGCTTTCCGAGCATGGCATGGGCACCTGTATGGATGCGCCCATGATTCACAATGGCGTGTGTATTGGCACCTTAAATGTGGCAGATATCAACGTAAACATCACTACACCCTACAACAAGCGATTCTTTTACAGAGCCTCGCCACATGGTTAGCTTTAAACATTAAACTGCATTTACAAGTGCAAGAAATGGCGGTCTTAGCATCTACAGATGAACTCACAGGAACCTTTAATCGTCGAGTATTTGTGCAAGAAAGTAATCAAACCATGCAGCACTTCAGCCATACTCGCGTGCCATTTACGATAGGTATCTTAGATATTGATCACTTTAAACAACTGAATGACTGTTATGGGCATACCGCAGGTGACCATGTGCTGAAAAAGATGACCAAAAAAATCCGCAGCGTACTGCGTGACGAAGACTTTTTAGCCCGTATTGGTGGGGAGGAATTTGCGATTATTTTACCCGCCTGCTTGGGTGATGAAGCGATGCGGGTCTTTAAACGCATTTGTTCAACGATTGAGGCCATGGAAGTGCATTATGAGCAAGAAGTGCTGTGTTTCACGGTCAGTATAGGGGTTGCTGAAGTCGGCAAACATGATGCAGATGCAGAGGATGTCTTTAAACGCGCAGATAAAGCCTTGTACTGTGCCAAACAAGCAGGAAGAAACCGAATTCACTTTGCCAACTAAACCATATTTAAAAACACAGCATAAAGTACTCAAGAAAATTACAAGTTTAATAAATATTATTGCTGCAAGTTCAACTAAGATTTACTCTAGATTCAGTTGTTTAGATCTTTCAAATTCAAGCGCAAAACACGGTTGTTCTGCGCAACGTCTCATCCACACCGTAAAACGGCTGCCAGCTTCAATCACTGGTCACCCGAATAGGCCAATAGACTATGGAAAATACAATTCTCTGCCCAAAATGTGGCTCTAGTGAGGTTGAAAAGCGCAATCACGAGCAGCAACTGACTAAAATTGGAGGTGTATTGCTCAGTTCGGCAGGCGCAACTGCTGGTACTGTCGGTGGTGCAGCATCTGGGGCCTCTATTGGCGCTGCCATCGGCGCAGCGGCTGGGCCTCTTGGGGTGATTATGGGTGGCACCATTGGCACTTTTGTCGGCGCAGTCAGTATTGGTGTAACAGGTGGATTTTTAGGACATCGTTTTGGTAAAAAAGCAGGTGTAATTGTCGATAAAAATGTATTTCTTGACTATAAATGTCTCAAGTGCGGTACAAAGTTCAAAGAACAGCATCTGACGCCAGCCCAATAATAAAAAGCCCATCATGGATGGGCTTTTTTCATGTCTCAGTGTTCTAGGCTTGTAGTTTCTTCACAACTTCCCCAAGACGCTTACCTTGAGCTTCGCACAGCACTTTTTCATCTTGGCTTAAGCTCTGATCATGTCGAGGCCCGCTGACATGGCTAGCGCCATACGGTGTTCCACCTGTTTTCGTATTTGACAATGCGGGAATGGCATTGTTCAACCCTAGAATCATCATGCCATGATGAAACAATGGTGGCAGCATGGTCAATAAAGTACTTTCTTGGCCGCCATGCATCGAACCTGATGAGGTAAACACACAAGCTGGCTTGCCATGCAAAGCTCCATTGAGCCATAGACTGGTGGTCTGGTCGAGGAAATATTTCATTTCAGAGGCCATGTTACCAAAACGGGTTGGTGAGCCTAGTGCCAAACCTGCACAGTTTGCCAAATCTTCTAAACTACAATAAATATCGCCTTCTGCAGGAATACTCGGCTCTGCTTCCTTCACCACAGCCGCAATATTTGGCACCGTTCGAATTTTAACTGCAATACCACTGGCTTCAATTCCATTTGCAATCAGATGCGCCATTTCACGGGTACTGCCATATTTGCTGTAATATAAAACTAAAACATAGGTTTGCATGAATAGAGTTCGGTGACAGAAAAAATAAAACTATACGGTATTTTTCCTATTTTTTGGTTAAGCTTAGGGTGAAAAATGTAGAAAAGATGAAGAAAACAAAAGAGATACTTTGCCTATGTTAGAACAGTACTTAAGAAAACTTCCTTTCTATGAGAAAACTTGGTTTCAGTTCGTTTTATTTGTACTGCGCCGCTTTGAGGCCGATCGATGTCGTGAACAAGCCGGTTCACTAACCTATACCACCCTGTTTGCCGTCGTTCCGATGCTGACCGTTTTTTTGGTGATCATTTCCTCAATCAAAGCGCTTGAACCTGCGCGGCAACAATTACAACAACTGATCTATAGTAATTTTTTACCGAAAACCACGATTGCTTTTGATAAGGCCTTAAATGCGTTTACCGATAAATCCAGTAATTTAACCATTATTGGGATCTTATTTTTATTTGTCACCACCGTCATGATGCTGACCAGCATTGAAAAAGTGTTTAACCGTATTTGGCGAGTCCGCGAAACCCGCGGCGGTATTATTGGCTTTATGCGCTATTGGACCATTATTTCTTTGGGCCCTATTCTACTTGGTAGTGCCTTTGTTATTTCATCGACGATGGCTTCCCTCAATGTTTTGAGCAATAATTTTGCAGGCTATGAGCTCAATGGCGCATTTGTCCTGTGGCTAATTTCATTCTGCTTAACCGTCGTCGGCTTTTTTATTCTGAATTGGACCATTCCAAACCGAAGTGTCCCGATTAAATCCGCTTTGATTGCAGGTTTATTTAGTGCCGTCGTGTTTGAACTCCTGAAAAACTTGTTCGGCTTTATCATGTCGAACTTCACCAGCTATGAAGTCGTTTATGGTGCCTTTGCTGCGATTCCTATTTTCTTATTATGGATTTTTTTGTCGTGGAATATTGTCCTGATTGGGGTTGAAATCAGCTACGCGCTCACCGCATTTACTGCCCACAAAGAACAAAAGCGCCATCCTGTGATTATGTTGCTCGACCTGATGGAACTGTTTTATAAAAAGCAACAACACGGACTCAGTGTTTCCGATGATGAAGCCTTAGATGTTTTAGGAAGAGATGAAATTGGACGTTGGCCGAGTTATGTATTAATGCTTGAACAGCAGAACTTAGTTAAACGTACCGATGACAACCAATATGTGCTGGTACGTAATTTATCTCAAGTCGATTTCTGGAGTTTTTACAGCAAACTTCCTTATCCTTTACCAAAGCGTAAAGATTTGGGTAATGTCCATCCAGATGATGTCTGGATGCAGAAAATTGGCCCAGCATTAGTAGAATCGGATGATTACTTGGCGGCCAAACTCGCCATTCCACTGTCTACAATTTTTGATGATAAATCTTAAGCCTTCTATAAAAAAACGTGTCTAAGACACGTTTTTTTATCAGCTCACTCAAATCCGTCTGAGTTCAAGCTTCATCCTGAATTTAAGGCAGATTCAAGCCAACTCAGTATTTACTGCAAAGCCACTTTAAATGCCTGTGCATACTGCTTAATTTTGTGATGCAAACTCACCACCATCACACCCATCAACACAAAGCATGTTCCCACCAAAAAGTTGAGTTCCAGATGCTCATTGAGTAACACCACACCAAAACACATCCCGAAAATTGGGGTCAAAAAAGAAAAGACGCCCAACTGTGAGGCCAAATATTTTTTCAACAGCCAAAACCAAATCAGATAACTGGCAAATGACACGACAACGGTATGGAAAAGTAAACTTGTAAGGGATAATACAGACCAGTGAATCGTCGCTTGTCCCATAAAAAAAGCCACAGGCAATAACACGAAAAATGCGATAAAGAGCTGATAAAACAAAGTTTGGGTCGCAGGTGCTTCTGCTAGTTTAGTCAACCGAACTGCAATGGTCGTGGCTGCCCACAATACCCCTGCCAAAAGTGCTAAAGCATCACCCCAAAGTGCCGAACTCGCAGCCGCTTGTGAAGCCGCAGGGCGAAATAAAAATGCAATCACGATCCCGAAAAATGCACATGCAATGCCCAACCACTGGATAAGTGATAAACGTTCAGAAGGCAACTTCCAGTGCAAACCCAATGCTACAAAAATAGGCGCGGTATACAGCAAAACTACGGTATGCGCCGCGGAGGTAAAACGTAAAGCTTGAGCGACCAGAAAAAATTCTGCTGCAAATAAAAGCCCAACCAAAATTCCTGCGGGTAAGTAGTCTCGCCCCCATAAAGATGTGCCCTTTGCTAGCTTGATCATGGGGTAAACCATCAACGCAGAGAGACCTGAGCGAAGTGCAATTTGCATCACTGCAGAAATATCGGGGGCAGCAAGCTTTAACACCACTTGTTGTAATCCCCACAAAATACACAGCCCAAACATAATCCCTGAAGCTTTACTGTCCAGCGCTTGACGACTACTCACGACCTGCTCCACTGAAAAAGATCAAAGCTCACTATAGATTTGTCTGAAATAAAACATATAATTTAAAACAGACAAGAGATCTTCTTATTCAGGCAATTTCAGCCATGCCCCAACGACAACAAAAAAAGAGCGCGCCACTCAAACAATTACCGACCAATGATGATATTGATAAATTATTGTGGATCAGCTTTCGCGAAGACCCCGCGCAGTCGGTTTATCCCGTGCATGGACATGCATGGGGCGAATTTGTATATGCCTTTAATGGCGTGATGGAGGTGAATATCAACCAGATTGACTACCTTACCCCGCCACCTTATGGCATTTGGCTTCCACCCAATGTAGCCCATAGCAGCTTAAATCGTACCGATGTTTCACATGGCACCTTGTATATCCATGAAAGCTTATGCACTCATCTGCCTCAACAAGCAGGTATTATGCTCAGCTCACCTTTGGTCTCGGCACTATTTAAGCATTTGAGACAACATAGCCTGCCAGATGATGCACCTGAACATATACGCTTACTCTATGTCTTGCTTGACCAATTACACCATGCAGAATTTGTCAGTAGCTATTTACCGCACTCTGAACACCCGAACCTGAAAAGTATTTTAGATTTTTTACAT
>QWBT01000999.1:0-191895 GCA_004802465.1 Citrus hindsii
ATAAGTAAAGTTGGCGGTGAGAGAGGGATTCGAACCCTCGGTACAGTTACCCGTACGCATCCTTAGCAGGGATGTGGTTTCAGCCACTCACCCATCTCACCGTAACGTGCGGCCATAATACAAACTTCATGCTAGCACTGCAAGCACAGACACTCAATTTTTTGCATATTTCTGTTCAATTAAATACTTTTTAAACAATTTAGAGCGGATTCAGCCGAATTTATTCTTTTCCCTACATCTGCATGTTGAATAAAACAGCAGATATTCTAAATTGCCGACATAAAACACAATATTGCAATCATTTGCGTGCAGTCTGTCTTCGCATGACTTATGCTAATCCTATCTACTGACATACAGCCAAAGACATTATGAAAAATTGGGTCGATCCTGAAGCAAAAGCTGAAGCTGAACGTTATGACAACCCTATTCCGAGCCGCACGCTCATTTTAGAAACCATCGAAGAAAAAAAGACGGCTTTATCGCATGCGGACTTGGTCGAAATTTTTGAAATTGCAGATCAAAAAAGCATTGAAGCACTCAACCATCGCTTAATTGCGATGGTTCGTGATGGTCAACTGATGAAAGATGGCTTCAAGTTTCAAATTGCCGAAGAGCAACCTGAACATGAAGCAACGGTTTACATCAATAGTAAAGGCTTTGGCACGGCGAATATTGCAGGGCATGAAGACTTACTTCTACCTGAACGCGAACTGCGCCAAGTGTTTAATGGTGACCGTGTTAAAGTGCGTCAAACCTCAGTAGACCGCAAAGGTAAAGCTTGGGGCTTTATTACTGAGGTAGTGCAACACCGTGTGAAGCAAATTATTGGTAAAGTATCAATACATGATGGTGAATACTTTATTCAGCCAGCAAATCCGAATGCGCACCAACCGATTACTTTAGAAAAAGAATTAATCGAACACGCACAAGTCAAAGTGGGCGATTCGGTTCGTGTCGCAATTGATGACTACCCAACCAAAGATGAGTTGGCGACAGGTCATATTGTGCAATCGATGGCAGACAAGGCCGACACTGAAATTATTATTCCGCAAACCATTTTAGAGTTTGGTTTGCCGTATGAGTTTCCAGAAGAAGTCATTAAAGAAGCAGAAAGCTTTAAAGAGCCTTCAGCGCAAGACCGTGAAGGTCGTATTGACCTACGAGATTTAGCCTTAGTCACTATTGATGGTGAAGATGCACGCGACTTCGATGACGCGGTATATGCAGAAAAACGTCCAGGCGGCGGTTATCGTGTAGTGGTGGCCATTGCAGATGTGAGTCACTATGTCCGTTCAGGCAAACCACTGGATGATGAAGCTCAAGAACGGGGTACATCGGTGTATTTTCCGCACTTTGTTTTACCGATGTTGCCTGAAGCTCTTTCGAATGGCTTATGTTCACTCAATCCGAATGTGGACCGTCTGTGTATGGTCTGTGATTTAAACCTGTCACGTGCCGGTCGCGTCACCAAGTTTGAGTTCTACCCGTCTGTGATGCATTCAAAGGCACGTTTGACCTATACCAATGTTGCCCAGTACTTTGAAGGCGACAGCAGTGCTATTCCTGAAGACCGTGATGTGCGCAAATCCTTGAACACCCTATTCCAACTCTATCAAGTCCTCAAAGGTTTACGTGCTGAACGTCATGCCATGGAATTTGAAACCGTTGAAACTTACATGACCTTTGATGAGCTGGGCGGCATTAAGGAAATTTTACCGCGTACGCGTAATGATGCGCATAAACTGATTGAAGAATGTATGTTGTTGGCAAACGTGGCAGCGGCTGAATATGCGCTACAACATGATGTGCCAATGTTATACCGTATTCATGAACCACCTGAGTTTTCACGTATTCAAAAAGTACGCGACTTTGTCAAACTGCTCGGTCTACCGTTCCCAGAGCAGCCGACTCAGAAAGACTACCAAGCTGTGATTGATGCAACCAAAGACCGTATTGATGCTCCAAGTATCCATGCCGTGCTGTTACGTTCAATGATGCAAGCCTACTATGGTGCGAATAACGCAGGTCACTTTGGTTTGGCATATGAAGCCTATACGCACTTCACTTCCCCAATTCGTCGCTACCCAGACTTGTTGTTACACCGTGCGATTAAAGCCAAGTTAAAACATAAACCTGCACCTCTTTCAGGGGCCGCTTTGGATGATGCTGGTCAACATTTCTCAGCGACTGAACGTCGTGCAGATGAAGCATCTCGCTCTGTCACCACATGGTTGAAATGCCATTATATGCAGCAGCATTTGGGTGAAGAGTTTGTCGGCACCATTTCTGCCGTAGCGGAATTTGGTCTGTTTGTGACACTCAAAGACTTATATGTTGACGGCATGATCCATGTCAGCCAACTGGGCGATGACTACTTTGTCTATGACCAACCAAGTCAGAGCTTGATTGGGCAAGCACGTGGTCAAAGCTTTAGCTTGGGCGATGAAGTGAAAATCAAAGTTGCAGCAGTGAATTTAGAAGACCGCAAAATTGATTTTGAATTATTGCAGCAACTCTCACATGGTGGTCGGCCCATACGTAGTCGAGCGCCCCGTGTTGGCAAAGCCAAAACAGCACGAAGCGAAAGTAAAGAAGAAGTCTTTAGCGAGTCGACAAACGCCTCTCCCAGTAACAGCGGAGACCAGCCCATACGACGCAAAAAAGATAAATCCCAACCTAGCTCCTACAGCAAAAAGCCTGGTAAAAAATCTTCATCAAAGTCTGAAACAAAGGTTAAAGATAAAGTGAAGAAAAAGTCGAAACCTAAAAAGAAAAAATCAAATGCAAAAGCGAAAACTGAGTAAATGATGTAAAAGGTGCTAGGGCTTAATGTTCTAGCACCTTTTTTCATAGGGCCAACATGAACTTTTTGCGTTTATTTTTAAGCAAACCTATCAGCCAATACCATCCCCTGCTTTATTTCATGGCCACGCGTAGCCGACGTATGATGCGCTATTGGCAGTGGAAAACAGATGGGAAAGACTATGCCCATTCATTTTCTGACGTCCCTTTGGCTTTTCGCGTCAAAAAGCATCAGTCCGTTCTGATTCGTAAATTAGGCGACAGCGATCAGCACTGGCAACACAATAAAGTCATCAATCTCAAAATTGCCAGTCCATGTATTTCTGGGATTTTAGTCCATCCACAACAAACGTTTTCTTTTTGTCAATTGGTGGGACAACCAACAACTCAAAAAGGCTATGTCGAGGGAATGGAACTCAGCTTTGGTCAAGCACGCGGTGGTATCGGTGGCGGTATTTGCCAAATTGCCAATCTCATTCACTGGCTTGTCTTGCATAGCCCATTACAAGTGGTACACCGTTCACAGCACTCCTTTGACCCTTTTCCAGATCATGGTCGTGTACTTCCATTTGGTAGTGGCGCTGCAATTTTTTATAACTATATCGATTATCAATTTTACAACCCCACCCCACATAGCTTTCAAATTCGGCTGTGGTTTAGTGAGAAATGTTTAGAAGGTGAACTGCGTTGCTCAGTCGATTTAGGCTATGTCTATCATGTATTTGAACAACAGCATGCCTTCCTTAAAATCGGGACGGATTACTACCGACAAAACGAAATTTGGCGACACCGCAAAGAAAAATATAAAAGCGGTGAAATCTTAGCAACTGAATGTATGACCCGTAACTTTGCCAAAGTGCTTTATCAGCCCTCACGCATTGATCAGCACTACCCTTCATGGGCTGAATTTCAAGCAGCGCAAAACATCAAAACCAATTAAAACTTGATTTCCCAGTGCATCACCCTTACATCTAGTGATAACTGAACTTTTAATTTGGCTTAAACGCATGACATTAGAAAAAGCAACCTTGCCTGTTCCACAGTTTGATCAAATCACCTTAGTACAACTCCAACAACAGATCGAACAAGCCATTCAACAGGGTCAAAGTTTTTTAAAAGACCTGAGCGAAGTCCCTGAATCGATTCAGGCACAGCTTGCGGTCTTAGAACAAGTCGATCATTTAGAAAATAATATGAGTGAAGCATGGGGCGTGCTGTCACACCTCAATGCGGTGATGAACAATGCTGAAACTCGTGAGGTGTACCAGTCACTATTACCAAGCTTAAGTGAATACTATACCGAGTTAGGTCAACACACAGCGCTGTATCAAACCTATCAACACATTCATGATGCTGCGCAATTTGATCACCTCCCTGAAGCCCAACAAAGTGCGATTAAACTTGCACTGCGCGACTTCAAACTGTCAGGGGTGGCTTTAGAAGGTGAAGCAAAAAAACGATATGCAGAAATCTCCGCACGCTTATCACAACTATCGTCCGACTTTTCCAACCATGTTCTGGATGCCACCCAAGCCTATTTCAAACCTTTAGCGGAACATGAACTGGCAGGCTTACCCCAAAGCAGTATTGAGCTGTTAAAACAATATGGTCAGCAGCGTGAACTTGATCAACCCGTTGCCACTTTAGACTTTCCATCGTATCTGGCAATTATGACCTACGCGGAAAACCGTCCTTTACGCGAAGAACTGTATCGTGCCTATACCACACGTGCATCTGATCAGTCTGAACATGCTGAGTTTGATAACACCGCGGCGATGGAAGAAATCTTAAGCCTGCGTCAGGAAATGGCTGCACTGTTAGGTTTCAACAACTACGCCGAGCTTTCATTGGCCAGCAAAATGGCGCCAAATGTTGCCACGGTGGATCAATTCTTACGTGATTTAGCTGAACATTCACGTGCCCCTGCGCTCAAAGAAGTGGCTGAGCTGAAAGCCATTGCCGCTGAAGATGGCATTGAAGAGTTAAAACCGTGGGACAGCACGTATTATTCAGAAAAACTGAAAGTCCAACAGTTCAATTTATCTCAAGAAGCGCTCAAGCCTTACTTCCCTGCACCTAAAATTTTGCAGGGCTTATTTAGTATTGTGAACCGTCTTTATGGGATTCAAATTGTGGAGCGTGAAGCCCCAGTGTGGCACCCAGATGCACGTTATTTTGAACTCGAAGATCAAGGCACTGTGGTTGGTGGATTCTATTTTGACCTTTATGCACGTCAGGGCAAACGTGGTGGCGCATGGATGAGTGGTTTCCGCTCTCGCACCCAAACAACCCAAGGCCTACAAAAACCGATTTGCTATATGGTGTGTAACTTTACCCCACCTGTCGGTAATCAAGCCGCACTATTGACTCATGATGAAGTCATTACCTTGTTCCATGAATTTGGACATGGTTTACATCATATGTTAACCGAAGTCGACAATATTGCAGTTGCGGGCACACATGGCGTAGCATGGGATGCGGTAGAACTACCAAGCCAATTCATGGAGTTTTGGGCATGGGACACCGAAAGCTTAGACTTACTCAGTGCTCATATTGATACCCAAGAAACCTTACCAGAAAGTCTATTGAAAGCCTTGCTGGATGCACGTTTCTTCCAATCCGGCATGCAAAGTTTACGTCAAATTGAGTTTGCCCTGTTTGACCTCAGCATTCATAAAGCAGCTCCTGCTTTGAAAGCGGATCAAATCCAAGCCACCTTAAATCAGATCCGTGCACAATATGCTGTTTTAGAAACCACATCTTATAACCGCTTCCAACATAGCTTCAGCCATATTTTCGCAGGCGGCTATGCAGCGGGTTATTATTCTTATAAATGGGCGGAAGTTTTGGCCAGTGATGCCTTCGATCGTTTCGAAAATGAAGGGATTTTTAATACTGCCACTGGAAAAGAATTTCGCCAGTTTATTCTAGCAGTTGGCGGAAAAGATACAGCGCTTGATGCATTTATCAATTTCCGTGGACGCGAGCCAAAAATAGATGCTTTACTTCGTCATCAAGGTTGGACGAACCGCTAAAAAAGTGAGTAAACTAGGCGCCTAAATTGTTCAGAAGGTAAGTCTAATGACTATTAAACGTCGTTTCATTGCAGGTGCAAAATGTCCTAAATGTCAGGCGATGGATCGAGTTGTTATGCTTACCTCGAATGACGATGAATGGATTGAATGTATCGACTGTGGTTATTCTGAGAATCGTCCAACTCATGTAGACGAGCCTCAGATCCCTGCTATCCCTGACGAGGTTGGGGTCATTCAATTTAAACCACGTCAATCCAAAGAATAAAGGTTGAATCGAATGTCGTCCGTACAACACAACAACCCTAAATTACTCTGGGGTATTACAGCAGGTTTAGCCGCAATCATTGCGATTTTTGCACTTTATCAGTGGTTGTTTGCTGCACAAGAGCCTACAACACCGGTGCTGCACCAAGCGGAGTTGATCCAACCGACCGTCAAAGCGCTTCCAGAAGCTGAAAAAGCAGCTTCGACCGCCATGGCTGACAACACCATTAAATTGGTCGAAGAAGAGATTTTAAAAGCACCTGTACCTGAAAATGCCTCACTTGCCAAAGAAGAAGTGGCAAAACTGGATGATATTCAAAGCCAGTTGAAGGAACAGGAAAAAAGCTTGCAAGCACAGCACAAAGATGCCGATGAGCTGGTAAAACTCAAAGAAGAACAAATTAAACTGTTAGAAGCCCAATTGGCTGCTCAGTAAAATACGGTTGTTATTTTTAAAGACGTTAGCCTATCGACCGATACGCTAACGTCTTTTTTTTGCCCTGCTGCTTCACTCATCATCACAATCAGCACCAAGCCATTACACAACTCATCATCTTTTTTGAACTCCTTTTCACAAATAAAGTCTGTCGTCGCGATACCTCACAGCCCCTAGCGCATACCAAGAGTTTCTTTTATTGGGACTTTATGGGTCGATTGATTCTTATCATTGAGCTTAAGTGCAGGCTTGGCTTTTTTAAGACGGAACTCTTAGCAACATCCTTGCGGTTTGTTTTGATGTGAGTAACGATTTGAGCGGGTCATTGCTGCAAAGAAACTATTTTCCTGACAAGTATCTTCAATAAATCCAAAGCATAAAAAAGCATCCGAAGATGCTTTTTTATGCTTTAACTCAAGTTCACAACTTAGTGATACCAGCCAAATAACTTAAAGAAGTATGGAACATAAGCAATGATCAGCATCGCTGGGAACAACACGATCAAAGGTAAAATCCAACGTTCATAACGATAATAGAAAGATAAATGACGCACTTCCTCATCGGCCTCATTCACCTCGGCATCACCAATGGATTGTCTTGCTAAAAGATGATTAAGAGCCACAGGTGGTGTCACATAGCCCAACTCAAAGCCAATCAAGGTGATCATCCAAAAATGGACAGGATGAATACCATATTGATAGGCCACAGGTGCAACCGTCGCAGAAATCAAGATCACGGCGCCAAACGGATCCATAATCATCCCAACAAAGACCATCAACCCCAAAATCAGGGTAATGACCAAGAACGTACTGCTAATATCAGTCGGGAAGAAACTCATTACCTCCGTACGTTCAAGCAATCCGCCCACGCTCACCGACAGTGCCATTAAAATAACCAAAGCACCAATGTGTCCAACGGTTTCACTGGTCGAGATATGCATCGACTTCCAAAAACCGACTTGGCGTAACACGTCCATGGAACTAGATTGAACCACCCCATGATTCACCACTTGTCCATCATCTGCGGCATTACCATGTAGCCCTTCACGGTATTCTGCATGGGCAACTTGAGCCCCAGCCAATGCAGGTTCACCACCCGAGTTATAATTTGCGCTGAGTGTCTCATCCCAATGCCCCACAGCAGGCAAAGGCGCAGGCTGATGACGTAATTTATCAAACAACACGATCATCAATAAAATCACAGGCATCATCACGGGTGCAGTAAATTCATTTAGGTCAGTGTCTAATAAGAATTTATAGAACATCCACGTGAGGACAAAAATCACGATATAAGGCACAACTGCTAGGAAAGCACGCCCTGATTTCGGTGCGGCCAAACTCGGTGCCGCGATGCGGAATCTACTCTCTGCAAAGAAGAGTGAAACCACTAAAAACAGTGTTGAGGTCAGTAAGAACGTGTAAACACCATATTGATAAAGTAAGTCCGTCGTGACTTCTTTGTTTAAGGATGCCACCACGACAATCAATAAGCATGGACGCAAAACCACACCCAGCGAACCCGACATTGCCGTTGCAGCTAAAGCAAACTGACGACGTCCACCTGCATTCCAGACTTCTTTATAAATAATCGCTCCTGCTGCAATCACAAAGATCCCCGATGCACCCGTATATGCGGTCGGTAAAGCCGCAGCGATTAAAATCAACCAAGTTAAAGTTTCAGGAGCCAAATTCCATGGACGCAAAATATTTAAGAACAGATCCACGACACGGGTTTGTTTCAACAACATACCCGCCCAAATAAATAGGGCTAAATTCAGGAAAATACTTGAGAACTCAACCAGCTGTCCCAAGTAAATCCCTTGCCCCATGGGGTAGTCCATGAAGAAGATAAACGCCACACCCGTAATCACCGCCATGTAGGCATACAGAGGCACACTCAGGAAAGCAAAGCCTAGACGCCCGCCAGCTTTGGCCTCTTTCGGTGGGCTAAACAGCTGCCACACACTTATCAAGGTAAGTACCGAAAACAGAATCATCCACAGCCAATAAATCAGCTGGGTTTCGCCATTCATCGGCACACCCGAGTCTTTCACTGAGTTAAATTGGCTAATGCTCGAGTAAGTTAATAAACCATTACCCAGTGTCATCAGGAGACTATAAACACGATAATCCAGCTTGGTTGCAGGGCCACGCAAACCAATATGATGGATTTTTAAGGTCGCGCTAATCGCAGCTAAAACCACCATAAAAATTAATAGAATGGCGCGATTTTCTGTTCCGAATTTAAAAATACCAAAAAAAGTGGTTTCAAAATTACGATAGGCACGAATACTTGGGTGTGCCTCCATATGTTGCATGGCTTTATCATAAAACTGATACTTTTCTTCACACTGCTGCACACCTGCCAAAATGGACGCACGCACATCAGCTTCCGAAGCCGTACCAAAGAAGTCGGCGAACTCATCTGCAGCGTTGGCTTGCATTTGGGTTTTGACCAAAGCATCCACATTCGGCTGACGATTACACTCTGGCTTGGCAGGCTCTGCCCTTAAAAAAGAATACTGCATACCTGTGACTGAATCGCCATATAAGCGCTCGCCCATACGTAGCAATTGGCCATGAATCATTTCACCTGTACCAATTAATAGCGTAAGTAACAGTAAAATCAGAATGACAAAAGTAGAAATCCACTCGGTCCATATATACTTCAGCAGATCGAGTCCTGATCTGCGCTGTCCATGATTTTGCATGTTGTTTCCTATTTTTATTACCGTTCTGTCCAGCGCAATGCACCGCAGAACCTGTCGTTTTAGTCGGCTCGAGCTTGTCCTTTCTCTATGCCTTTAGATTTTTGTTTTGTTTATCTTTGCATCAAATTTATATTTTTGAATATGACAATCTGGATTTTCTTTTTAGAATTTAGGTCAATCCTCTATTCATCAAATAGATTCACCCCGATTAAATACAAAGCTGCAATCACAATTCCCCAGATCACGCCCAACAAATGTGCTTCGACCAAAACTGGACTACCGATCAGTTCGGCCGTAGTACTCCCACCAAAGGTTTTTTCCCAAATCAGTTTGCCTAAAATGAGAAACAACACCAAACTCGCAAACATCCGTTCTTTACGGTATAGCAAATGGACAATGGCTATGGCAGTGAACATTCCATGCAGCACACCAGACAGCCCTGCATAGGCTTCAATATCCCCCAAAAAATAATAAAAACTCAGACTAATCAGCGGCGGTAAAATCAGCAATAACGCCACAAAATGCCAGACACGGGTGCGTGGAAAAATAAAAGGCAAACACATAAAAGCCAGCATATTGAGTGCAAAATGAATCCATCCCACATGCACCCAGTGCGCGGTCCACAAGCGCCAAATTTCAGGAAAAATATCCACTCGCCAATAAATAAATTGATCTTTAAAAATCTGTAGGCATGCCGAGATCGACACGACAAGCGCAATCAAAATGATTTTTCGATTCAGAAATTGATCATGCATCACATGTCCTTATCGTGTTACTCATTTATTTATTGTTATTTTTTCTGCGCTGCGGCTCAGTTTAAAATTGGTTAACTTTCACTAAACAACTCATCTAGCTCAGAGCGGTCTTCTTTTTCATCCCAGAAATGCGCCATACCACCATCCCCAGTTCGTGTCCCCGTGTGTTCAGTCCAATAACGATCTGAAATCCCCTGAACCATACTCGAGGCCATACTATCAATCAGTTTAAATTGAGGATTGCTCTGCTTTTCATCGCTATAGGAAGCCGCATAACTTTTCAATGCATCACGAATCTTGGCATCGTCACCACTGGCTTGAGCCGCTACAGCATACATTGCATGAGATAAACGAACCCCTTTTTGCTCTCCAATTTGCATCGATTGTTTCAAGGTCTGATACGGATCAGGTTTACCTTCACCCGCACCTGGCAATAAGGTCCAAATCACCGCACGTGTTGCATTCGGCGCACCCCAAAACTTTTCATTGTCTAGACACACCATCCCACGTTCAACAATAGCCGCAATGTCTTTAGGAACATTGACTGCACCACCTGAGTTAATATCATTGGTCATGGCTTGTAGCCCACTCAACATCCCCAGCATATATACAGTTTGATCCAAATCGCTGTTCATTTTTGGACAGCCTTCGCCCAATGGTTTCTTATATTTCTTTTCCCAGCGGTTTTGAAAAAGTTGATAGCCAGTATATTGACGTTGTGCTGCAGTCGCCGCCCAACGCTTTTGTTCAATTCGAGCATCCTGTGCTTCAGAAACATTGCCTGCTTTCGAGGCACGCAAATAACGTAACTCTGCCTCAAGCGCCTGATTCTCCGCACAAATACCTGATGCTGAATACAGTAAAACTACCACACGTGTTGGATCTGCCCCCATGTCTTTGGTCGACATAATCGCAGGAGTCAAAGCATTGCCTGAGTTACACACCATCTCAGCATCTTCCATGGCTAAAATAGGCGGTACTATATGTTTTTCACTAAACCCGAGCGCAACATTGGCACCTGTTTTAACCACTTGTGAACAACCCGAAAATAATAAACTTGTAAGCGCTACAACAGCCACACCTTGGCCTATTTTTTGGACTTGCGACATTTTCCTGTCCTCTATTTGTATAATTGTATGTGTCCATGCTGACAAACATAGCAGAAGCATTTTCCGAAGAAAAGAGTATTTACTCTAAATCAGACCACTACTCTGCCATGAAATAAAAGGCGGAAAATTGACTAAAATGACGCCTCAACTTTTTTTTAGGCAAAAAAAAGTAGCATAGCGACGGTTCGGCACATGCTACTTATCAACTGGGAAGCCTAGCTAGGCTTTGTTTGGTGCAAATCGTTCCTTCAGCGCATTTCCTAATCGTCCTATAACAATCGCTAACACAATTGCTACCACTAGAAACATCCAAGTTGGGATCATCATACGATTTTCCTTGTTTGCTGTTGGTGATTTGAATGTACATTTTAAGATTAAAAAACTGTAGGAAAGTTGTCTGACAATCCAAAAAAGCACATTAGTTTCTTCAGATATGTCAGACAAAGCAAGACTTCATATATTTATACTTATTATTTTTCAATTACTTAATTAAATTAAGTGAGTTAAAATTGTCCAACAATTATTGCATTTTAGTGAGTATTTTCAGGGCTTTCCATTGCGTGATGGGTAACTGATCACACCAAACCAACATCGGTTTTGCTCTAAAGTGTTGAAAATAAATCACAATATAAGCACGATGATCCACAATATGGCTGATTTGCACTCGTTGTACATTGGTTTGTTTCTGAAGTGACAAAGACCAATCACGGCCATCTAAATGCTGAAGCTGAAAATGTTGCGGCCCACGTAGAAAAAACAAATACAGCACAAAGCCAGCAACCAAAGCGATCAGCCACAGTCCTAAAGGAAGTAGCTGATACAAGACCAGCATCAGAACGGCATAAATCGACAACTGAAACACATAAGCCAAACGGCTGGGTTTAAGTTGAAAATGACGATGTTCCATTGCACTTATCCGTGTACATAATGCTTTAATTTTTGAATCAAGGTTTTCATTTCAGGGCGTGGCGGCTCAGAGACTTCCATAAACCAATCCAACAAATCTGGATCTTCCTGTTCAACCAAGGCAGCAAACATGGCCTTTTCCGCAGGATCTGCCTGAAGATAATAATTTTTCACATAAGGGTCAAAGTACACATCAATTTCTTTTAAACCACGACGTGCACGGTAGATTACTTTACGTTCTTCCAAGCTCATTTCTTCCGTCATTACATTCCCCAAATTAATTGAAACGGCTTAGTTTAACCGATCACACCGCCCTCGCCACTAGTTAAATGTCGCAATTTCAACAACTGGCAAAACTCATCAAAAAATCAAATAGATTTGAGCATTCAGTCCATTGTCGCTGTATCTACTTTTCACTACTCTCTTAGCAAAATAACAACATCAGGATGAGCTTCTATGCAATCAGGCGCAATTCGCCCGTTAAACAATATGCTGCCGCGCAACTTATTTAATACTGAACATGAGGCATTTCGAGAAACTGTGCGAAAGTTTTATGCCAAAGAAGTTGTTCCAAATATTGAAAAATATGAACAACAACAGCATGTCGATCGTGAGCTATGGAATAAAGCAGGTGCCATGGGACTACTGTGTGCCACTATGCCTGAGGCTTATGGTGGCTCGGGTGTAGACCGCTTGTACAGTATGATTTTGATTGAGGAGCAAGCCTATGCCACGGATTCCTCAACTGGGTTTTCACTACACTCTGACATTGTCGCGAACTATATCAATAACTTTGGTAGTGAAGCACAAAAACACTATTGGTTAACGCGAATGGCTTCGGGTGAAACCGTCACAGCCATTGCGATGACTGAACCTGGCACAGGCTCAGATTTGCAAGCGGTACGAACAACCGCTGTTTTAGACGGGGATGACTATATTATCAATGGCTCTAAAATCTTCATTACCAATGGTTATCTCTGCGATATGGCGATTGTGGTCTGCAAGACGGGCGACAGCGAAAAGGGTTCAGCCAATCTCTCATTAATCATCGTTGAAGCTGATCGTGCAGGCTTCAGTAAAGGTAAACCCCTCAATAAAATTGGAATGAAAGGGCAAGACACCTGCGAATTGTTTTTTGATCATGTCCGAGTCCCCAAAGAAAATTTGCTGGGTATGGAAGGCATGGGCTTTATGATGCTGATGAAAGAATTGGCTTGGGAACGCATGTTGGTGGCCATTATCTGCCAAGCGGGTGCAGAAGCAGCACTAGCGCATACTGTTCAGTACACCAAAGAGCGTAAAGCTTTTGGAAAAACAGTTTCAAGCTTTCAAAATACCCGTTTTAAACTGGCAGAGTTACGTACAGAAATCGATTTTTGCCGCGCTTACCTCGACCGCTGTATGCAATTGCAACTGGAAGAGAGTCTCGGCATTGATGCCGCAGCGGCTGCCAAATATAAAATTTCTGAGATGTTTTCTAAAGTTGTCGATGAATGTCTACAACTGCATGGCGGTTATGGCTATATGCTAGAATACCCGATTGCACGAGCTTATCTAGATAATCGAGCCAATCGCATTTATGCAGGAACCAATGAAATTATGAAAGAATTAATTTCCCGTTCACTCTAAGATCAAAAAGCCCCTCTTTGGATGGGCTTTTACTTTTAACAATGTGCTTGATGAAACTCCGCAATCAAAGCAACCACCAATTCTGGCTGCTCTTTATGTGGCATATGATGTAGACCTTCTAAAATATGCAGTTCAGCCTGTCCAGACACCCCTTCAAAAATCTGCTGGGGTTGTGCCGTACTGCAGTATTCATCCAGTTCACCATGAATAACTAACGTTGGACAAAGCACACCATCAATCACACTGGCCAAATTCCAATCTTGAAAAATGGGCGATAGCCATGTTTCAGTCCATCCATCAAGTACCCACTGCGCCTTTTCAGGGTGATATTTCTCTAAACGTTCCATTTGTCCCGCTTGTTGAAAACCAACTTTTGCTTCACTTATACCCGCCAGTGTTAGCGCTTCAACCGCATACTGTGCAGAGATTGAAATTAATCCTTGGCAACGCTCTGGATACGCCGCAGCAATCGCAACAGACATCCCCCCACCCATGCTATGCCCTAGAATGACAAAGTTCTGGATCGAAAAATAATCTAATACAGCTTTAAAGGTTTGTTCTGCTTCAGTGATGACGAAACTATGTGCCAGTGGCTGCGTACTCGCATCAGATAAACCAAAACCTAAGCGATCATAAGCATAAACCACCCGCGCGGTCGCCTGTGCCAGTTGAGCACGAAAATCCCGCCACAAAGCCACACAGCCTAATGAGTCGTGCATTAAAATAATTGGAGCTCAAGCGTGATCTGCTGCATCAGTGTGCCATTTTTTGGCATGAATCATGTTTGACGCAGATGGGACTTGGTAACTTTGTTCTAAGATATTCAAAATATTCCCTATTTTTTATTTTTTAAGTTTTTAGAATCATCCAACAGTTTAAGAAAGTAAAAACAGAACACCCTAAAGTCATTTCCTTAAAAAAAGGAGCGTTACGCTCCTTTTAAAATCAACTACTCAGCCTAAGACACCAATTTAGGTTTCTGGTTCAATGCTGCATCACGTTTAGCAAATTTCAGTACTCCATCCTCAAAAGAAGCACTTTTCAATGTCTTACGATCCGCAAGATAATTATTGCTGACTTTCCATGGCGCATGTTTACCCTGTTTTGGCATTACATTAGCAGCACGTGCAATATAACCCGAGCTTAAACTGCCCATGACCGTATCATCCATCAGCTCTGTCGCATCACCTTGCGGGATCACTTCTGCCCACTGCTTTTGATCCATATAGTTGAGTAAGCGGCAAATGTATTCAGCCGCAATATCCACCTTCAAAGTCCATGACGCATTAATATAGCCAATAATCATCGCCATATTCGGTACGTCACTCACCATCACGCCCTGATACAGCATATGTTTAGAGGTATCTAACGGTTTGCCATCAATAGTCGCTTGTATACCACCCAAGATTTGAATTTCTAGACCTGTGGCTGAGACGACAATATCGGCCTCTAAATGCTGACCAGACTTTAATTGGAGACCCGTTTCGGTAAAGCGTTCAATCTGATCTGTTTCAACACTGGCTTGGCCTGAGCGAAGAATTTTAAATAAATCACCGTCTGGCACCACACATAAACGTTGATCCCAAGGATTATATTCTGGAGTAAAGTGCTTCATGTCCACTTTACCTTTGAGCTGCATCTTAATCGACTGGAGCAGCAGTCGGCGGAGTAATTTCGGTTGCTTCTGCGCGAATGCATAAATCCCGCGCTGCATCCCAATATTACGTGCACGCGTCAGTTTGTAAGCCACATCTTCTGGTAATACTTTACGCATTTTGTCATATACAAAATCGATCGATGGCACCGAAGCAATATAAGTTGGAGAGCGTTGTAGCATAGTGACATGCGCCGCCCCACCTTTGGCCATTGCTGGCACCAGTGTAATCGCTGTCGCACCACTACCAATAATGACGACTTTTTTACCTGTATAATCTAATTTTTCAGGCCAAAACTGTGGATTTACAAACTCGCCTTTAAATACTTCTTTATTTGGAAAATCAGGTTGGTAGCCTTGGTCGTAGTTATAATAGCCGGTACAGCCAAACACAAAATTTGCAATCCAGTTTTCTTTTTTGCCTTTTGCATTCTCAATCACTACCTGCCAGTTTTTCTGAGCAGAATCATAATTGGCGCTGAGTACGCGATGCTTAAAATGAATTTTTTCTTTGAGTTTCTGTTCATCAATGACTTCCGCCAAATAGCCCTTAATCGAAGAACCATCTGCCAAAACGCTGGCTTGTTGCCACGGTTTAAAATTAAAACCAAAGGTCGACATATCTGAATCAGAACGAATACCTGGGTATTTAAACAAATCCCATGTTCCACCAAAGCTGTCACGACGTTCAATAATTTCAAACGAACGTTGTGGACAATGCTTGGTTAAATGTGCCGCAAGGCCAATGCCTGAAATACCAGCACCTACAATGAGCAGATCGACGTGCTTATCCATGTTGTTTTTATCCTGTCTTATATTCTGTTCTTATTAAACCATAAAACTGACAATACACAATGTCAAGTTTAAGCAGATCTTTCGTAAAATATGTCACTACAGGCCAAAAGATAAAGATTGTCGAACAAAAACCCATAAAAAAAGACCAGTGAAACACTGGTCTTTTTCTAAGAACAACTGAATAGTTCTACGAAATTATTTAACTTCGCGATCTACTAGTTCAACGTAAGCCATCGGCGCAGCATCACCTGCACGGAAGCCCGCTTTAAGAACACGTAGATAACCGCCGTTACGTTCTTTGTAACGAGGGCCAAGAACGGTAAATAATTTACCAACAGTTGCTGCTGAACGAGTACGAGCAAACGCTAAGCGACGGTTTGCAACAGTATCGTTTTTAGCTAAAGTGATTAAAGGCTCAGCTACACGACGTAACTCTTTTGCTTTAGGCACAGTTGTTTTGATCAACTCGTGCTCAAACAAAGAGTTAGCCATGTTTTGAAACATCGCTTTACGATGGCTGCTTGTACGGCCTAATTTCACACCACTATTACGATGACGCATGGTGATAGTCCTACTTAATTAACGGCTACGATAGGCGAAACGATCGTCCATACGGAGACTAGCTGGTGGCCAGTTCTCTAAACGCATGCCGAGTTGTAAGCCTTTTGAAGCCAGAACATCTTTGATCTCAGTAAGCGATTTTTTACCAAGGTTAGGAGTTTTGAGTAACTCAACCTCAGTGCGCTGTACAAGATCACCAATGTAGTAAATGTTTTCTGCTTTCAAACAGTTAGCAGAACGAACAGTAAGCTCTAGATCATCTACTGGACGAAGCAAAATCGGATCAACTTCTTCACGAGGTTCTTGAGCAACAGGAGCTTGATCTTTCTGAAGGTCAACAAAAATTGCAATTTGTTGTTGCAAGATTGTTGCCGCTTTGCGGATCGCTTCTTCAGGATCAACTGTACCGTTGGTCTCAAGATCAATGACCAATTTATCAAGGTCTGTACGTTGTTCTACACGAGCGTTTTCCACTGTGTAAGACACACGTTTGATTGGGCTATAAGAAGCATCTAACTGCAAGCGACCTACAGGGCGAGTTTCGCCTTCTGGGAAACGCGAGTCAGAAGTTTCATAACCACGACCTTGAGAAACTTTCAAGCGCATTTTTAATGAGCCTGAAGCACTTAAAGTACCGATCAAATGTTCAGGGTTAACCACTTCAACATTATGAGGTAAACGAAGGTCAGCGGCAGTTACGTCGCCAGGACCTTGTTTCTCTAATGTCAAATAAGCTTCATTTTGATCGAACAGCTTAATAGACAATCCTTTTAGGTTCAGCAAGAGCTCGACGATGTCCTGCTGCAAGCCTTCCAAAGTACTGTACTCGTGCTCGACACCTTCAATCTCAACTTCAACCACAGCAGCGCCAGGTAAAGAAGAAAGAAGGATGCGACGTAAAGCATTGCCCAGAGTATGACCAAAGCCACGCTCTAAGGGTTCTAGAATAACTTTTGCCGAGGTCCCGCTAACCGCTTCGACCTTGATCGCTTGCGGAGTTAGAAACTCATTTGCAGTACGCGTCATATTGCTACCTCAAGGATTATTTAGAATACAATTCTACAATCAAGCTTTCGTTGATTTCAGCAGGTAAATCTGAACGATCTGGTGCAGCTTTAAACGTACCTTCCAACTTAGAATGGTCAATTTCCATCCAAGAAGGAATACCACGTTGTGCAGCTAATTCAACTGCGTTTTTGATACGCAATTGTTGTTTAGCACCTTCATGCACAGCAATTACATCACCAGCTTTAACTTGAATAGACGCGATGTTAACACGACGGCCATTCAAAGTGATCGAGCGGTGAGATACAAGCTGACGAGCTTCTGCACGTGTAGAACCAAAACCCATGCGATAAACGACGTTATCAAGACGGCTTTCAAGCAGTTTCAACAAGTTTTCACCAGTTGCGCCTTTCACACGAGCAGCTTCTTTATAGTAATTACTAAATTGACGCTCTAAAACACCGTACATACGACGTACTTTTTGTTTTTCACGTAATTGTAGTGAGTACTCAGATTGTTTGCCACCACGCGCTCCGCCATGTTGGCCAGGAGCTTTAGCAGCTTTTTTAGTTTTGACGTCAAATGGTTTAACGCCAGATTTTAATTGCAGGTCTGTCCCTTCGCGGCGAGAGAGTTTGCATTTTGGACCAATATAACGAGCCATGAATGTTTCTCCTTACACGCGACGTTTTTTAGGTGGACGGCAACCGTTGTGCGGGATTGGCGTCACATCGGTAATGCTGTTAATTTTATAACCCACTGCACCTAAAGCACGAACCGCAGATTCACGACCAGGACCAGGACCTTTTACAAGGACGTCCAAGTTTTTCAAACCGTAGTCTAAAGCAGCTTTACCAGCAACTTCAGCAGCTACCTGAGCAGCAAACGGAGTTGATTTACGTGATCCACGGAAGCCTTGTCCACCAGAGGTAGCCCAAGCCAGTGCATTACCTTGACGATCGGTAATAGTCACAATGGTGTTATTAAAAGAAGCGTGAATGTGTGCAACACCTTCAGAGACGGTACGAGTGACCTTCTTGCGTGTGCGAGTATCTTTAGCCATCTTTTAGCTTCCAGAAATCTTATTTCTTAATAGGTTTGCGCGGACCTTTACGGGTACGTGCGTTAGTTTTGGTGCGTTGTCCACGGACAGGCAAGCTGCGACGATGACGAAGACCGCGGTAGCAGCCTAAATCCATTAAACGTTTAATGTTCATGGAAATTTCGCGACGTAAATCACCTTCGGTCGGAACCTTAGCAACTTCTGCACGAATCGCATCAAGCTGAGCGTCATCTAATTCACGGATCTTTGTAGTCGGCGCGATACCAACAGCAGCCAAGATATTCTTAGCAGTGTGGCGACCTACACCAAAGATGTACGTTAGAGAGATAACAGCATGCTTGTTATCCGGAATGTTTACACCGGCAATACGAGCCATTCAATTTTCTCCAAAAAGGCAGTTAAGACAATCAACCGCCCCACAAAAATCTTGAGGGGCGGATAATAACCTAATTAGCCTACTGAAATCAACAGGTCTTGATCAGATTAACCTTGACGCTGCTTATGACGAGGTTCTGCGCTACAAATTACGCGAATAACCCCATTACGACGGATAACTTTACAGCTACCACAAATTTTCTTTACAGAAGCTTGTACTTTCATGATGAAACCTCAAGTGCGCTTATCCGTTAGGATGAGCAGTCGTTTTTCTCATTAACGTTTGATTATCGTATTGATGCGAGGTCAGATGAGCTTGTAGCTGAGCCATAAAGTCCATCACTACCACCACAACAATAAGCAAAGAGGTACCACCTAAAGAGAATGGAATACCAAATGAGCTTTGTAAAATCATCGGCATTAAGCAAATGATGGTGATATAAATCGCGCCAATAAATGTCAAACGGTTAAGAATATGATCTAAGTAACGAGCAGTTTGCTCACCTGGACGAATACCAGGTACATAAGCCCCGCTGCGTTTCAAGTTTTCCGATACTTCTTTCGGGCTAAATACAAGCGCTGTATAAAAGTAACAGAAAAAGATAATTAACGCACCAAAGAGCACCAAATACAACGGCTGACCAGGCGAAAGCACCAATGCCAAATCTTGCAAACTACGTTTGATAATACCCGCATTCGGATCTGCACTACCCACCCATTGCCCTAAGCTCGCAGGGAACAAAAGCAATGAACTTGCGAAAATCGCTGGGATCACACCGGCCATATTAATTTTTAATGGCAAATGCGACTGTTGTGCAGTAAATACACGACGTCCTTGTTGTTTTTGAGCATAGTTTACTGGAATGCGACGTTGCGCCTTCTCAATAAACACAATTGCAGCTAATACAGCCAGAGACAACACGCCAAAAATTACCAAGCCGATTAGACTGGTTTGACCATTATCTACTGATGATATTGATTGCAGAATTAAATTCGGCAAACCTGCAACGATACCGGCGAAGATGATCATGGAAATACCATTGCCCACCCCACGCTCGGTAATTTGCTCACCTAACCACATCAAGAACATTGTACCTGCAACCAAAGAGGTTACAGCTGGTACGTAGAAAGCCAGACCTGCAGTTAAGGTAATCCCTTGACTGATCAGACCAGCACACATCCCAATTGCCTGCACGAGTGCTAGGAACAATGTACCCTGTCGCGTATATTGATTAATCTTACGCTTGCCTTGTTCGCCTTCTTTCTTTAAAGCTTCCAGCGAAGGAATAACTGTAGACATTAACTGCACGATAATCGATGCAGAAATGTACGGCATAATCCCAAGAGCAAGAATGGACATACGCTCTAATGCACCACCTGAAAACATGTTAAACAAACCAAGGATCGTGCCTTGGTTTGCATTAAAAAGATTTTCAAGTGCAGCATTATTAATGCCTGGTACTGGAATATGTGCTCCTAGTCGAAAAACCAATAATGCACCGATGAGAAACATCATGCGGCGAATAATTTCACGGTATTTCACATGAAATGGCTGGCCTTTCATCATATTGACATGACCTGAAGAACTAGGAGACATAGACACTAGCGATTACTCCTCGACTTTACCGCCAGCAGCTTCAACAGCAGCTTTAGCGCCTTTAGTCACAGCAACACCTTGAACAGTGAATGCACGAGTAATTTCACCAGAAAGTACGATACGAGCACGTAACATATCTTTACGTACAACGTTTGCAGCTTTTAAAGTTTCTAGGCTAACGATGTCGCCTTCCACTTTAGTAAGCTCAGATAAACGTACTTCAGCAGTTTTCAAAGCGATTTGGCTAGTGAAACCGAATTTAGGTAAACGACGATATAACGCAGTTTGACCACCTTCAAAGCCTGGACGAGTACCACCGCTCTTACGTGAATTCTGACCTTTGACACCACGGCCACCAGTCTTACCAACGCCAGAACCGATACCACGGCCTAGACGACGATTTTCACGTTTTGCACCTTCAGCAGGTGCAAGCTCATTTAAACGCAGAGTCATGGCTTATTCCTCTACACTAACCATATAGTAGACTTGGTTGATCATACCACGGTTAGAAGGCGTATCTTGCACTTCTACAGTATGACCAATACGACGCAGACCTAAACCTTGCAGGCTAAGCTTGTGATTTTTCAAGCGATGCGCAGAAGATTTAGTCTGGGTAACTTTAATCGTTTTCATGATTGATTACCCTTGAATTTGTTCTACTGTAAGACCACGTTTCGCAGCAACCTTCTCAGGAGAAGTCATATCACGCAGACCGTTAAAAGTCGCGTTTACTACGTTTGCAGCGTTAGTAGAACCATAACATTTTGTTAATACGTTACGTACGCCTACAGCTTCTAGAACTGCACGCATAGCACCACCAGCGATTACACCAGTACCTTCAGAAGCAGGCTGCATGTAAACACGGCTTGCACCGTGACGCGCGTTAATAGGGTGCTGTACAGTACCGTTAACAAGGTCAACAGTAATCATGTTGCGACGAGCAGCTTCAAGTGCTTTAGAAATAGCAGCTGGAACTTCACGTGCTTTACCACGACCAAAACCTACACGACCATTACCATCACCAACCACAGTCAATGCTGTGAAAGAGAAGATACGACCACCCTTAACAACTTTGGCTACACGATCAACGGCAACCAGCTTTTCAACAAGACCTTCGTTTTGTTCAACTTTAGCCATGATTAGAACTCCAAGCCGTTTTCACGAGCAGCATCAGCCAAGGCTTTGATACGACCATGATATTTGAAACCAGAACGGTCAAATGCAACTTTAGTAACACCAGCTGCTTTAGCGCGTTCTGCGATTAAAGCACCTACTTTAGTAGCTGCTTCAACGTTACCAGTTGTGCCAGCACGTAAAGTAGCATCTAAAGTTGAAGCTTGCGCTAAAACTTTGCCACCATCTGCTGAAATAACTTGAGCGTAGATGTGACGCGGAGTGCGGTTTACACACAAACGAGTCGCACCCAACGCACGGATGTGCAAGCGTGTGCTTTTCGCACGACGCAAACGGGATTGTTTCTTTTCGTTCATAAGAACCTCGCGCCTTATTTCTTCTTAGCTTCTTTACGAAGTACAACTTCGTCAGAATAACGAACACCTTTACCTTTATAAGGCTCTGGTGGACGGTAACCACGGATATCTGCAGCAACCTGACCTAAACGTGCTTTATCAGCAGATTTAAGAACAATTTCAGTTGCTGTAGGAGTTTCAGCAGTTACACCTTCAGGAAGCGTATAGTCGATCGGGTGAGAGAAACCAAGGTTAAGGTTAACAATGTTACCTTTAACCGCAGCTTTATAACCAACACCGATAAGTTGTAACTTACGTTCGAAGCCTTCGCTCACACCTTTTACAAGATTGTTAAGCACAGCGCGAGCAGTACCAGCTTGCATCCAAGCGTCTTTCGACTCAGCTTTTGGAGCAATCGCTAAAATACCGTCTTCCTGTTTAAGCTCGACCAGCGCATGCAGGGTGAAAGACAAAGTACCTTTGCTACCTTTCACTTCGACCTGCCGGCCGTTCTGAGTAACTGTTACACCGTTAGGTACAGTTACTGGGGCTTTAGCCACACGAGACATGAGGAATCACCTATTAAGAAACAAAAGCAATAACTTCACCACCGATACCTGCAGCACGTGCAGCGCGATCAGTCATGATGCCTTTGCTTGTAGAAACAATTGCAATACCTAAACCTTGCTTAACGCTCGGAAGTGCATCTTTACCGCGATACTGACGTAGACCTGGACGGCTTACGCGTTTCACAGTTTCGATAACTGGTTTGCCTTCGAAATACTTTAAAGTCAAAGTAAGAGTTGCTTTGCCTTCAGCATCCGCAACTTCTACGTTTGAAATGTAACCTTCTTGTTGAAGAACGTTTGCAATAGCAACCTTCAACTTAGAGTTAGGCATAGAAACTGTTTGTTTCTTTGCCATTTGCGCGTTACGAACACGAGTTAACATGTCGGCAACGGTATCTTGCATACTCATCTATAGCGCTCCTTACCAGCTTGCCTTAACAACGCCCGGTACATCACCTTGCATTACTGTATCGCGTAATTTGTTACGGCTTAAACCGAACTTACGGAAGTAACCATGAGGACGACCAGTTAAACCACAACGGTTACGTAAACGTACTGGAGACGCATTACGTGGTAATGCTTGGAATTTCATCATCGCTTCGAAACGTTCTTCGTCGCTAGCATTTACGTTTGCAATAACAGCTTTTAATTCAGCACGTTTTGCAGCGTATTTAGCAACAGTAGCTTCGCGTTTCAATTCGCGATTAATCATACTTTTCTTAGCCATATCGACCTCTTATTTGAACGGGAAGCCGAATGCACGCATAAGCGCACGGCCTTCGTCATCGGTGCGAGCAGTCGTAGTAATGGTAATATCCATACCACGAATACGATCAATCTTATCAAAATCGATTTCAGGGAACATGATTTGTTCCTTAAGACCCATTGAGTAGTTGCCGCGACCGTCAAATGATTTCGCAGAGAAACCACGGAAGTCACGGATACGAGGGATCGCAATCGAGATTAGACGGTCTAAGAATTCGTACATACGTTCGCCGCGTAAAGTAACTTTACAACCAATCGGCCAACCATCACGGATTTTGAAACCAGCGATTGATTTGCGAGCTAACGTAAGAACTGGTTTTTGACCAGCGATAGCTTGCATATCAGCAAGAGCACCATCAAGGAGTTTTTTGTCAGCAGCAGCTGCGCCAACACCCATGTTGATCGTGATTTTAGTAATGCGAGGAATATCCATCACATTTTTAACGGCTAAAGTCTCTTGTAATTGAGCCTTAAGTTCGTCGTTGTAACGCGTTTTAAGTCTGGCCATTGCCTTTTCAACCTATTACTTCGCTACCGCCACTGATTCACCATTTGACTTGTAAACGCGAGTTTTCACGCCTTCAGTCACTTGGTAACCAACACGGTCAGCCTTTTGGGTTGTAGCATTAAAAATTGCCACGTTAGAGATATGAAGCGAAGCTTCTTGTGTAACTACAGCGCCTTCAGCACCTGTTGCACGGTTCGGCTTTTGATGCTTCTTAACCAAGTTAAGGCCTTCAACCATAACACGGTCATTTGAAACAGACAGAACAGTACCCTGTTTGCCTTTTTCTTTACCTGCGATCACAATAACTTGATCGCCTTTTTTAATCTTAGCCATGATTGCCTCTTATAGAACTTCAGGAGCCAGTGAAATAATTTTCATGAACTGTTCAGTACGAAGTTCACGAGTCACTGGTCCGAAAATACGAGTTGCAATCGGCGCTTTGTTGTTGTTCAAAATAACAGCAGCGTTATCGTCGAAACGAATTACTGAACCGTCTGGACGACGGATACCGAATTTTGTACGAACTACAACAGCATTCATCACGTCACCTTTTTTAACACGTGCGCGTGGAATAGCTTCTTTTACAGTAACTTTAATAATGTCGCCAACAGAAGCATAACGACGGTGTGAACCACCAAGTACTTTAATACATTGTACGCGGCGAGCACCACTATTGTCTGCTACGTCTAGCATACTTTCGGTTTGAATCATTGCCCTACTCCAAAACCGAGCATCACCGGTCACAATTTCGAAAGGCTCAAAGAGTACTCGAAATTAACCGATGATGCAACAGATACGTCTAATTACTCAGCAGCAGCTTCAACAACTTCAACTAGAGTCCAAGACTTAGTTTTAGAAATTGGGCGGCTTTCTTTGATAGTCACAACGTCGCCAGTTTTAGCTGTGTTGTTCTCATCGTGAGCATGTAATTTAGTTGAACGGCGGATTGATTTGCCATACAACGGGTGTTGAACGCGGCGTTCGATAAGTACAACAATAGACTTGTCCATTTTGTCGCTTACTACTTTGCCGGTTAACGTGCGAACTGTTTGTTCACTCATTGTCCGTTCCCCTGTTTTTCGGTAAGGAGTGTCTTAATACGAGCAATTGTCTTACGAGTAAGTGCAACTTCGTGCGATTTACCCAATTGACCAGTTGCTTTTGCCATACGAAGACGGAATTGGTTAAGCTGTTGCTCATCAAGCAAAGCTGTCAACTCTTCTACCGACTTTTCACGTAGATCTTTAGTTTTCATTACATTACCGTCCGAGTCACGATAGTGGTTTTAAACGGAAGTTTAGCAGCTGCAAGCGTAAACGCTTCGCGAGCCAATTCTTCGTTAACACCATCAATTTCGTACAAGACTTTACCTGGTTTGATTTGACAAACCCAGTATTCCACAGAACCTTTACCTTTACCCATACGCACTTCAAGAGGCTTAGAAGTAATTGGCTTGTCTGGGAAAACACGGATAAAGATCTTACCACCACGTTTAATACGACGGCTGATTGTACGACGCGCTGCTTCAATTTGACGAGCAGTCATTTGACCACGCTCAACAGATTTAAGTGCGATTGTACCAAAAGATACCGAGCTACCGCGGTGAGCTAGACCAGTGTTACGGCCTTTCTGCACTTTACGGAATTTAGTACGTTTAGGTTGTAACATGGATTATTCTCCTTTTTCAGCAGAACGATCATTGCGACGACCACGACGCTCTTGACCTTCACCACGACCACGACCGCGTTTAGCTGGACGTTCTTCAGCTGGAGCTGGGTTCATGACTTGTTTCATGCCACCCAAGATCTCACCACGGAAGATCCAAACTTTAACACCAATCGTACCGTAAGTCGTTTCAGCACGCATAGTTGAATAATCGATGTCTGCACGAAGTGTATGCAAAGGTACGCGACCTTCACGATACCACTCAGTACGAGCAATCTCAGCACCACCTAAACGGCCTGATACTTCAACTTTAATACCTTTAGCACCAGCACGCATTGTGTTTTGAACCGCACGCTTCATAGCACGACGGAACATTACACGTTTTTCTAATTGAGAAGCGATAGCTTCAGCAACTAAACGAGCGTCTAAGTCTGGGCGATCGATTTCATTGATACTTACTTGCGCTGGAATACCCATAATTTGAGTAAGTTCACGCTGTAGTTTCTCAATGTCTTCGCCTTTTTTACCGATAACGATACCAGGACGTGCAGTGCTAATAGTTACTTTAGCAGCGCCCGTAGGACGTTCGATAAGAATATTGCTGATCATTGCATTCTTAAGTTTTTTAGTTAAAAACTCACGAACTTGAAGATCTTTAAGCAAGTATTCAGCGTATTGTTTCGGACTCGCATACCAGTTGGCGTTATGACGTTTTACAACACCAAGGCGGATACCGATTGGATGAACCTTCTGACCCATATCAAACCCCTACCTTAACGGTAATGTGACAAGTACGCTTAGTAATACGATCTGCACGGCCTTTAGCACGTGGCATAATACGCTTAAGGCTAGTGCCTTCATCAACGTAAATCGTAGTAACCTTAAGGTCGTCTACATCTAAACTGTTATTGTGTTCAGCGTTTGCAATTGCAGATTCCAATGCTTTTTTAACCAAAACTGCAGCTTTTTTGTTGCTGAAGTTGAGAATATTAAGCGCGTGAGCAACAGATTTGCCACGGATTAGGTCTGCAACCAAACGAGTTTTTTGTGCCGAGATAGCGGCACCGCGTAATTTAGCAGTAACTTCCATCATAGCACCTTAACGTTTAGATTTCTTGTCAACACCGTGACCACGATAGGTACGAGTTGGCGCGAATTCACCAAGTTTGTGACCAACCATATGTTCAGATACGATCACTGGAACATGGTTACGGCCATTATGTACAGAAATTGTTAAACCAACAAAATCTGGGAGGATCATCGAACGACGCGACCAAGTTTTGATCGGCTTACGGTTATTAGCCGCGATAGCCGCTTCAACCTTAGCGAACAAGTGCGCATCGACGAATGGGCCTTTTTTCAGAGAACGAGGCATTGTCAGATTCCTTTACTTGTTACTTAACGCGACGGTCGCGAATAATCATCTTAGTCGTACGCTTATTGGTACGTGTCTTGTACCCTTTAGCTTTTTGACCCCATGGGCTTACAGGTTGAATACCTTTGCTACGACCTTCACCACCACCGTGCGGGTGATCTACTGGGTTCATCGCCATACCACGAACGGTAGGACGAACGCCACGCCAGCGTGCTGCACCTGCTTTACCAAGTGAACGAAGGTTGCTTTCTTGGTTAGAAACTTCACCAAGAACTGCACGGCACTCAACGTGAATTTTACGCATTTCACCAGAACGTAAACGAACGATAGCGTAAGAACCGTCACGACCCAACAACTGAACTGAAGTACCAGCAGAACGAGCTAATTGCGCGCCTTTACCGATTTTAAGTTCGATGTTGTGAAGAGTAGAACCGATAGGCATGTTGCGAAGCGGTAAACAGTTACCTGGACGAATTGGAGCATCGTTACCAGATTGAACTTTATCGCCAGCGCGAAGGCCTTTAGGCGCGATGATGTAGCGACGCTCACCATCAGCATACAATACTAGTGCAATGTGTGCTGTACGGTTAGGATCGTATTCAATACGCTCTACAGTTGCAGGAATACCATCTTTGTTACGTTTAAAGTCAACTAGACGGTAGTGCTGCTTGTGACCGCCACCAACGTGACGAGTCGTGATGTGACCGTTGTTATTACGACCACCAGTACGTTTTTTAGCTTCAACCAACGGAGCATAAGGCGCACCTTTGTGAAGATGGTCGTGAACGACTTTCTCTACAAAGCGACGTCCAGGAGACGTTGGCTTACATTTTTGAATTGGCATAATTCTCGTCCTTATTCCGCTGCGCTTTCAGCGGTATCGCCCAAGTCAGCCATTTCAACATCTTGGCCAGCTTTCAGGGTGACGTATGCTTTTTTAACATCAGAACGACGTCCTAATGTTTTACCAAAGCGTTTAGTCTTACCTTTAGTGATCGTTGTGTTAACTTTAACAACTTGAACACCAAACAATTGCTCAACAGCTTTTTTGATTTCAAGTTTGTTTGCATCAAGTGCAACTTTGAAAACTTGAACACCAGCAGTTTCGCCTAAAACTTGTGCTTTTTCTGAGAATACAGGTCCTTGTAGGACTTGATAGATACGTTCGTTGTTCATCCGAGTTCTACCTCAATTTTCTTAGCAGCAGCTACAGACATAACAACTTTATCGAACGCAATCAAGCTAACAGGATCGATAGCAGCAGCATCAACCACATCAACGTGTGGAATGTTGCGCGCTGCAAGGTATAGATTCTCATCTACAGATTCTGTAACGATCAATGCACGAGTAGCATTCAAGTCGTTAAGTTTTGCAAGCAACTCTTTAGTTTTTGGAGCAGCAACAGCAAACTCTTCAACCAATACAAGACGATCTTGGCGAACAAGTTCAGCTAAGATACATTGCATTGCACCGCGATACATTTTGCGGTTAACTTTTTGAGACCAATCTTGTGGGCGAGCAGCAAAAGTTTTACCACCACCTACCCAGATTGGGCTACGAATAGAACCAGCACGAGCGCGACCAGTACCTTTTTGACGGAATGGCTTTTTGCCACCACCAGAAACGTCTGCACGTGATTTCTGAGCTTTTGAACCTTGACGGCCACCAGCTAAATAAGCTGTAACAACCTGGTGTACAAGAGCTTCATTGAATTCACGACCGAACGCAACTTCTGATAATTCAACAGCAGAGCCGGAAACAGTATTTAAATTCACGTTATTTCCCCTCAGGCCTTGATCGTAGGACGAACAGTTACGTCACCACCAGTAGCACCAGGAATTGCACCTTTCACTACTAAAACTGAACGTTCTGCGTCGATAGATACAATTTCTAGACCCTGTACAGTTACGCGTTCAGCACCTAAATGGCCAGCCATTTTTTTGCCTTTGAACACGCGACCAGGAGTCTGGTTTTGACCTGTAGAACCCAGAACACGGTGAGAAAGTGAGTTACCGTGAGTCGCATCTTGCGTACGGAAGTTCCAACGCTTAACACCACCTTGAAAACCTTTACCTTTCGACTGACCAGTTACGTCAACAACTTGACCAACTGTGAACATGTCTACACCGATAGTTCCACCAACTTCACGACCTTCAAGATCAGCTTCTGTTGCACGGAATTCTTGAACTAGACGACCAGCAGCAACACCCGCTTTCGCGAAGTGACCTTTCTGAGCGTTAGTTACGCGAGATTCGCGACGTTCACCAGTAGTGATTTGAATCGCTTGATAACCATCAGTTTCAAGCGTTTTGATTTGAGTGATGCGGTTAGGATCAACCTCAATCACTGTAACAGGCACAGAAACACCAGCATCTGTAAAGATACGTGTCATACCGCACTTGCGACCGACTAAACCAATAGCCATGTGCATAAACCTCTAAAAAAGCGGCCTAATTAACTTAGAGCGTTAATTAACCCGAAAGCCTTAACCCAATGCGATCTGAACATCAACACCAGCTGCAAGATCTAACTTCATCAATGCATCTACAGTTTTGTCTGTAGGTTGAACGATGTCGATCAAACGTTTATAAGTGCGGATCTCGTATTGGTCACGCGCATCTTTGTTAACGTGTGGTGATGTTAAAACGTTAAAACGTTCAATGCGTGTAGGCATTGGAATTGGACCACAAACTTGTGCGCCAGTACGTTTTGCTGTTTCTACGATTTCTTGAGCTGATTGATCAATTAAACGGTGATCAAAAGACTTCAAACGGATACGAATTCTCTGGTTAGACATACCAGTAAACTCCAAGCCAAATATATAAAGAATCACTCCTGACGCATCTCACCCCACTAAAAGGTAAGTGTCAAGAGCAGTGAAATATCACTAAGGTCATGATCGATGCCACGACTGTCACGATGTTAACTACTTTATTCGCAGTTAACCCCCTTTCATTAAAGGGTCGCTCATTATAGCCATTGTTTAATGCATAAGCAAATCCATTTTTGATTTTTTACAATATATTCAATTTGTTTGGATTATCAGTAGCTTAAAAAAGCATCAATAGACTGTTTGCCGCAACACATAATCAATTGCACTATTAAGTATTTGATTTCCCTCAATAAAATTTAATTTTGGCGATTTTTTCAATTCGGTTTCAGTTGCCACGTATTGCCCCGAAAACTTATTCAGCTCGTCATCATTTTCTAAAAAGAGTGCCAAGGTTTCTGGCACGATCTCTGGGTGAAATTGAAAACCCAATACATTCTTTCCAATTTGGTACATTTGATTACGACACACGGTATTTTCAGCCAAATGTACAGCACCTTTTGGAATTTCAAAGGTCTCGCTATGCCATTGCATCACATTAAACTGTTCAGGCAATTCAAAGCATTCTGTTGGGACGTGCTGGATTTTACGTACTGTCGCCCAACCCAACTCCTGTTGTTCATTGCGACTGACCGCAGCACCGAGTGCATTGGCAATCAATTGCCCACCCAAGCATAAACCAATCGCAGGTTTTCCTGCGGCCAAGTAACGTCTTAACCAACGCTTCTCAATCTTTAACCATGGAAAATTCACTTCATCATTCACACTCATGGTGCCCCCCATAATGATGAGTAAGTCAACATCCTCAATACTCGGTAAGGCCTCTATCTCTAAGGCTTGATCTATAGGTAAAGCAAAAAACTCGGTTGCACTGATTACTGCACCTTGTTGCTTTAAATATGTATAGCAACTGCCGAACCCTTCACCAGCAATATGCTGAAAATAATGTACTTTTAAATGCGACGTCATGCGCTTATGCCTTCTTTTTACTATCCTTATCGATGATTTAGCAAAATTGAAGCCAACTTTTTATTTTGTTTACCTTTATTCACATTTGTTCAATTTTCTCGCCTATTTAGAAACTTTCTCTTAAGCTAAAAACAATTTATCGCTTTATGATGAGTCGATTCATGAAAAAAAACCCGCAAACCGCATTGGTTCATGCACCAAGACAAGCGCCTCAGTACATCTCAACGGTCCAACCTCCCCTGTATCGTGCATCGACGATTATTTTTAAAGATACAGATGCACTGTTTAATCGCCATTGGACCGATGACTATGACTATAGTTATGGCACCCATGGCACCCCCACCACCTTTACATTGGGCGATAACATTGCACAAATTGAGGGTGGAACCTACTGCTTATTGGCACCAAGTGGTTTATCTGCCATCAACCTAGTGAACTCATGTTTTTTAAGTCATGGTGATGAAGTTTGGGTGGCAGATAATATTTACGGGCCAAACATGGAGCATCTTCGTAATCTAGAAAAACGCTATGGCATTGATGTTCGTGTTTATAACCCTATTGATGTGTCCTCTTTCCAACCGACGGAAAAAGCTAAACTGATTTGGCTAGAAGCCACAGGGTCGGTCACACTGGAGTTTCCAGATTTGGTCGGGCTGGTAAAAAAGGCACAAGCACATCATATGCTCACTGCTTTAGACAACACATGGGGCGCAGGCCTTGCCTTTAATGCTTTTGATTTTAGTGATGAGCACTTAAGTGTAGATGTGACAGTACATGCTTTAACCAAGTACCCAAGTGGCGGTGGAGACATTTTAATGGGCTCAGTCGTGACACGCGAACGAGCTTTACATCATCAACTCTTTCGCACGCATGCCATTCAAGGCATTAGCGTCTCTGGGGATGATGTTGCTCAAGTCCAACGTAGTCTGGCATCAATGCGCGTTCGGTATGCCGCACAGTCTGAAAGTGCGCTACAGCTACTGGCATGGCTAAAACAACAACCCGAATTTGTGCAGGTCTTACACCCTGCTGACTCGAGTGCTGCAGGTCATTCATATTGGAAAGACATTTGTGTCGATCAACACAGTGCAGGTTTAGTCAGTGTCATTTTCAAACCCGAATTTGATCTACAGGATATTCGTCAGTTTTGTGATGCCCTGTCGCTCTTCAAACTCGGCTTTAGTTGGGGCGGTCCTGTAAGTTTAGTGATGCTGTATGACCTCAAAGACATGCGTGCACTTGAGCATACACATTTACAACAAGGTTTATTGGTTCGCTTTTGTATAGGACTAGAACATCCTGCCGATTTAATTCAAGATATAGAAAACGCACTAAAACAACTGAATAACCATCACAAACAAATTGAATAGGAAGAAGTATGAGCACCCCGATCATCATTGCTAAGAAAACCACGAATACCCAACAAGATGTTGTTCTACACTCGAAGTTTGCCAACCGTCATGGCTTAATTGCAGGGGCAACAGGGACAGGTAAAACTGTAACCCTGAAGGTGTTGGCTGAAAGTTTTTCCAGACTCGGAGTGCCCGTATTTTTAGCCGATGCCAAAGGTGATGTCTCCAGCTTAGCGCAAGCAGGTGCATCCAATCCCAAATTTGATGAACGCATTAAAAGTTTAGGCATCGAAAGCATTCCCTTTGCTGCATCCCCCGTGGTGTTTTGGGATTTATTTGCTGAACAAGGTCATCCTATTCGTACCACGATTACCGAAATTGGCCCACTGTTGCTGGCACGTATGCTGAATTTGAATGACACCCAAGAAGGGGTACTTTCTGCGGTATTTCGTATTGCAGATGATCAAGGCATGCTACTGATCGACTTTAAAGACTTAAAAGCCATGATTGGTTATGTCAGTGAACATGCCGCAGAGTTTAAAGCCGAATATGGCAACCTATCTCCTGCCAGCCTTGGTGCGATTCAACGGAATTTATTGGCACTGGCCGATCAAGGCGGTGATCAATTCTTCGGGGAGCCCAGTTTAAATATTCTCGACTTTATTCAGACCGACAGTAATGGTCATGGCTATATCAATATCTTAGCCGCAGACAAGCTCATGAATACCCCAAAGCTCTATGCCACTTTTCTGCTCTGGATGCTTTCAGAACTGTTTGAACAGCTGCCTGAGGTTGGCGATATGGACAAGCCCAAGCTGGTGTTCTTCTTTGATGAAGCGCATTTACTGTTTGATAATGCCAGTGCAGCGCTGCAAGAAAAAATTGAACAAGTGGTGCGCCTGATCCGCTCCAAAGGGGTGGGTATTTACTTTGTCACGCAAAACCCACTGGATTTGCCTGAAAGCGTGTTAGGGCAGCTCGGAAATCGCGTACAACATGCCTTACGTGCCTTTACCCCGAAAGATCAAAAAGCAGTTAAAACAGCTGCAGACACCTTCCGTGCCAATCCTGAATTTAAAGTTGAGCAAGCCATCACTGAACTAGCTGTGGGTGAAGCTTTAATTAGTTGCCTAGATGAACAAGGCACGCCGCAAGTCGTAGAGCGTGCATGGGTGATGCCACCCTATTCGTCTTTCAGTCCGATTAGCCCAGAGCAACGTCAAGCCTTGATTTCACAAAGTATCGTGGCAGGCATTTATGAAAAAAGCCTAGACCGCGAGAGTGCCTTTGAACTTCTACAAAATAAAGTGGTTGAACGTCAACAACAAGCGGTACAGATAGAGCAAGAGAAACAGCAAGCCAAAGAACAAGAGCTGCTCGCAAAACAGCAGGCCAAAGAAGCTGAAACACTGGCTAAGCAACAAGCACGTGAGCAAGAGAGGATTGCGAAAGAACAGCAGAAAGGAGCTGAACGTGAAGCGAAACAGCGTGAGAAGCTAATTCAAGACACGGTCGGAACCTTTGCTAAAAGTGCAGCACGTAGCCTTGGGGGCGGTACAGGACAAAAAATCGTCCGTGGTTTACTCGGCTCATTGTTTGGTCGTAAGTGATCTACTTTTTAAATCTAAAAATCAAAATTTATGGGATATTCATATATCCCATATAAAAGTTAAGCTTTTCTTTAAAGATGTATTTACATTACATCCTTAAAGGTATATTTTAAATACATCTTATAAATGATAGCCAAGAGAGATCAAACATGACTCCGCAGCAAATTGAACTTGTAAAAGCAACTGTTCCTGTCCTTCGTGAAAATGGTGTCGCACTCACAGGTTATTTTTATAACCGCATGTTAGGCAACAATCCTAATTTAAAAGAAACCTTTAATATGGGGCATCAACGCAGTGGTGCTCAAGCCCAAGCTTTGGCGGGTGCTGTGTTGGCCTATGCAGAAAACATTGAAGATCCTTCAGTATTACTCCCTGTGGTTGAGCTGATTGCCCACAAACATGTCAGCTTGAATATTCAAGCACCCGACTACAACATTGTTGGGGAAAACCTCCTCCATTCGATTAGTGAAGTTTTAAGTATTTCAATGGAAGATCCATTGATTGATGCTTGGGCTACAGCGTATGGTCAATTGGCTGATTTATTCATTAGCACTGAAAAAGCGATTTATGAGCAACATCAACAAACTAAAGGGAGCTGGTTAGGCTGGCGCAACTTTAAAATCGCGAAAAAAGTGGTTGAAAGCGATGAAATCACTTCTTTCTATCTTGCCCCTGTGGACGGTGGTGATTTACCAAAATATGAAGCAGGTCAGTACATTTCAGTCCGTGTATTTGTTGAGGAACTTGGTCTAAAACAACCTCGCCAATACACCCTTTCAACCAGCCCTCAAGCTGACCATTTACGTATCTCGGTCAAACGCGAAGATGAAAAAGGTGATTTGGCAGGCGGTTGGGTGTCAAATACTCTGCATGGTTTAGCCGAAGGTGCTGAAATTGAAGTGTCTGCACCAACAGGTAACTTCTACCTGATTGACCCAAACAAACGTAATGTCTTTATTAGTGGTGGTGTAGGCCTCACACCAATGGTGGCGATGCTAAATCAGTTGGTGACTTTAGATATGCCAGAGCCTGTGACATTTGTACACGCCTGCCGCAGCAAACAAGTGCACGCCATGAAACAACATATTCATGACTTAAAAGCCAAATACCCACGCTTAAGCACCTTTACTGCATATGAGTTCCCACATCAAAGTGATGTTTTGGGTCAAGATTATGATGCGAAGGGTCGCCTTGATTTGAGTACCATTGATAGCGCAATTTTACCTGTTCAAGCAGACTACTACTTATGCGGCCCAATGCCATTTATGGCAGAACAACAAAAAGCCCTGATTGCCCGTGGTGTTCCTGCTGAAAATATTCACAGTGAAGCTTTCGGTACAGGTGGTGTTCACCACTAACCCATGCCATCGGCATAAAATAGAGAGGGTTAGTCAGGTTATGCTAGACTAGCCCTTTGTTTTTTTGCTTATCAACGATCAGTATCCTCATGCAGCTCAATAAATTTACCGATTATGCTTTGCGAATTCTAATGTATGTTTCACAGCCGAAAGCGCTGCCACATACCATCGCAGAACTGGCGCAAGCACTACAAGTGTCTGAAAACCACTTGATGAAAATCGTACACTTTATGGCGAAGCAGCAGTGGATTATTACTGCACGCGGTCGTGGCGGTGGGATTCGGCTCAATCCAGAAACCCTCCATTTAAGACTGGGCGAGATTGTACGGATCTTGCAAGCGGATCAGAACATTGTGGAATGTAACACCCCGCCTTGCGTACTCCGTTCGAATTGCGGACTCAAAGGGATCTTAGATCAAGCGTTGGATCAGTTCTATCATAGCTTAGACCAGTATACCTTAGCGGATGTGCTGGGCAGTGAAGCTCAGAATAAGTTCACGACCCACTCGCCGATTAACCTGATCAATCTCGCCAATTAAGGTCTTTTATAGACAAGATTACGGACTTTACGCTGCAAAGGTCGATTGCCTGCTCGACTTCCATTATAATGGCTGATTGTAGATCATAAATTGAAGTTGAGTTATGCACCACAGCCGAGGAAAATCCAAAAACAGTAAAATTGCTGCTGCCCCAAAGCAAAAAATTAGCTATGAAAAAAAGGTAGATTCTGCAGTTACTGAATATGCTGTGCGCGCTCTCAACTGGCTGCGTAAAGCAGAGTTTTTAATGAGTGCCCCGAAGCTCAACCTGTGTGTAGAAGATACAGGCTATGAAATTGCCTTTGCGGGTCGTTCAAATGCAGGTAAGTCTAGTGCGATCAATGCCTTAACCAACCAAAAGCAATTGGCTCGTGCCTCGAAAAGACCGGGTCGTACGCAGATGATTAACTTTTTCAGTCTGGGTAATCCTGACCAACGTCTCGTCGACTTACCCGGTTATGGTTATGCAGCCGTGCCTGAAGCGATGAAAATCGTGTGGCAAAAAGAGTTAGAAAATTACCTGATTCAGCGTAAAAGCTTACAAGGTTTAGTGTTGTTGATGGATATTCGTCATCCTCTACAGCACTTTGACGTGATGATGTTGGAATGGGCGTATTCACGTAAATTGTTTGTGCATGTACTGCTAACAAAGTCTGATAAACTCAACCGTGGCCCTGCCTCTAAAGCATTACAAGAAGTTAAAGCCCAATTGAAAAAAATGAAACTGGATTTCTCAATTCAATTGTTCTCTTCTCTCAATAAACAAGGCCTAGAAGAACTGGCAAGTGTGATGGGCGGACGACTGAATTTTACTTTAGACCAAGCTCAACACTTTGACTTAAGCAGTATTCCAGATGCGACAGCCGATGAGCTAGATGCAGACGAATTCGATGAAGATCCTGAACCCGCTATGGATCTTGATGCTGAAGACGATGTGGAAACCAAACCACAGTCTGAGGCTTAAGTTTTAAACGCCAACCTATAAAAGCATCATCTATTGCTGTATCTGTGTCCCCTATTGCTAATCGCAATCGGGGACTTTTTTTATACTGACGTTATTCAGCTCGTGAAAAAGTTCAACACATATAAAAATAGATCAGCATATGAAATTATGGTCTCGATTGAAAAAAAACAAAATTCGTTCCTCTATTGCCTACACCATTAAGCCCCGCAAAGTTAAATTTGAGTGGCTAGACAGTCCGATTGATTGGATTCCCAACCAACCTTTTGCCAGCTATTTCATCAATGAAATTAATATGATCCTGCCCGCAGGTGAGTTCTGGTTCTGCCGCCTCTATAACAAAGTCTTACCACAAATTAGCGATGAAAAACTGAAGCAAGATGTACAAGCCTTTATCCGCCAAGAAGCCATGCATGCGCAGGCACACAACTCAGCCAATAAAGAGTATCTCAGCCAAAGAAAGATTGATGTCTCCCGTAATCTAGAGTTGATGGATTTCTTATTTGGAAAATTACTGGCCGATAAACCACTTGATCTCACTGTGCCCAAAGCACTTGAGCACCAGTGGGATCTATTTCGACTCGGTATTATTGCCACGGTGGAACACATGACCTGTGTCCTTGGAAAATATGCACTGGACAACACCGAATGGGAAAAAATGGGCGCTGACCCTGCGATGTTAGACTTGATCAAATGGCACGGCGCAGAAGAAATTGAACACCGTACCGTCGCATTTGATTTGTACCGACATTTAGGCGGGGGTTATATTGCGCGCTATTATTTGAGTCTGGTGGTGATTGCTGCCGTTCTGGGCTTATGGGTCGATGGTGCAGCTCATATTATGAAACAAGATGACCGCTTTAAGTCGATTCAACCCAGTCTGTTTAAACCTTGGATTTGGCGTGAGTGGCTGTCTATTTCTAAACGGAATCATCAAGTTTTACCAAGTCCGTTATGGCTCATCTCACAGCAATTTGGCTATTTAGTGCCGTGGTATGACCCTGTACACGAAGCCAAAACAGAAGATGCTATTGCCTATTTAGACCAATCCCCAGCAACTAAACGTGCCATGCTCAAAGTCGCTTAAATCCCAAAATAAAAAAAGCAGCTCAATCAGCTGCTTTTTTTATTTTAGAGCAAGACTTAAGAAGTGTTCGATAAATTGGGCAAAGGTGCATCCAGATCCTTGGTATGTCGATCCACCACCACACTAATCATCATGTCACCTTGTATATTCACCACAGTACGCACGGTATCCAGCAAGCGATCAATCGGTAATAAAATCGCAATCGCTTCAGCAGGAAGTCCGACAGACTGCAATACCATAATCATAGTGACCATGCCTGCACTCGGAATTCCCGGAGCACCTAAAGAGGCAATCATTGCCGTCAGACACACCACCAGCTGCTGACTCAAGGTCAAATCTAGTCCCATCAAGTTGGCAATAAACAAAGCCGCCGCTGCCTCATACAGCGCAGTACCATCCATATTGAGCTGCGTCCCCAACGGAATCACAAAGCCTGCCGTTTGCGGACGTACACCAAGATTTTCTTGCGCACATTTCAGTGATAAAGGCATGGTCGCCGAGCTTGAACTGGTGGCAAAAGCCGTAATCAACGCCACACGCGTACCTTTAAAAAAGGTCATCGGGTTCATCTTGCCAAAAATCCACAGTAATAGCGGCAAAACCACCAGACCATGAAAAATGGTAGTGCCCGTTACCACAGCCGCAAACTCTGCCAAACGACTCAATACAGAAATGTCTTCAGTGGCAATCAACTTAGCAAGTAAGGCAAAAATTCCTAGCGGGGCTAGCTTCATCACCCAACCAATCATCAACATCATGATGTCAAAGAACTGTTGACTCAGCTTACGTACGGTACGGAATTTTTCGCCGCCCTTGACGAGTGCCACACCTATGAACAACGCAAAAACCACTACCGCTAAAACATTGCCTTCGGCAAAGGCTTTGAAGGGATTAATCAGCGTATTTTGAATAAAGTTGGTGAAGAACGAAGATGGGGTGAGCGTATCTGGAGTTTGATGAGAGGCCATGGCGTCTTGGAACATGGCGATATCGACACCTTTGCCGACTTCAAATAAATGCGCGCAGCTTAAACCCAATATCAAGGCCAAAGTCGTGGTGGTAACACAGCATGCCAGCGTAATTTTCCAAACACGGGAGAGCTGGCCGCCCGCTTGTAAGTTAGATACTCCCACCACAATTGAGCTAAAAATAAGGGGAATCAAGAGCATTTTTAATAGACCGATAAAAATACTGCTGACCACCCCGATTCCATACAAACTCATGTCTAAAAAAGCGGTTTCAGGGAAAAGATTTAAAATAAATCCGAAGATGACCCCGAAGATCGCTGCAATTAGAATTTGCGTGTTTAAGCTCATAGCTTCATGCTTTTCAAAGATTTCTTTGGGAAACTATGCCATGCGAACGGGCTAGAATCGAGCATTTTTTTGTCACAAGTACTGCACATTTCCCCATATGCCTCTGCCCAAAAGGTGAGACCATTACAATTGAAGCTCAACTCCTAGCTCTGCTCTGACCACCTTTCAGTCATAAAATCAGCCATAAAAAAAGCTGAGTCATATCACTCAGCTTTTTCTGTACTTAGGCTTTATTGGGCTTCGATTTCACGGAGCCGAATCAAACCTTCTTGAGTGGTACTACACACCAACTCACCGTTTTGCCACATTCGTCCAAAATTTAAACCACGTGAACTGGCACTCACTGTAGCGTCCATGTCATACAGCATCCAGTCATCTACACGAAAGGGTTTATGGAAATACATGGCATGATCGATACTCGCACACTGCAAACTTGGCGAAAGATAACTTAAACCATGCGGGCGCAGTGCCGTGGTCATTAAAGTGAAATCTGAATAGAATGCTGCAATCGCCTGATGCAACGAAATTTCATCCACTTCTGCTGCTATACGGTCATGCGTGCGAATGTAGTGCGCATACACAGGTGCTTCAGGCTGCGGTTGGTACGGGTTCTGTGGATTGATCGGACGAATTTCCACATGACGATCGCGCATGAAACTTGCACGCACATTTTCAGGCACAAATTCCACCATCATTTTTTTCAGTTCAGCCTCAGACTTTAAAGACTCTGGTGCTGGATACTCAGGCTCACCGATTTGGTAATTCAGGCCTTCTTCATTTTCAGCAAAAGACACCATACACATAAAGATGGTTTTACCATGCTGAATAGCGCGCACTTGGCGACTGACAAAACTACGACCATCACGAATTCGATCAACTTCATAGATAATCGGTGCGTTCACATCGCCACCAAATAAAAAATATGCATGTAAAGAATGAGCTGGACGATCCGTCGTATATGACGCCGCACGTAGGGCCTGACCTAAGACTTGTCCACCAAAAACACGCTTCCCAACCAAATTACGGCTTTGTCCACGAAAGATATTTTCCTCAATTTTTTCGAGGCTCAGTAATTCAACCAACTCTTGGGTTAAGGCATTCATAAGCAACCTACTTAATGGTGAGAGACCAGATTTATCTGTAAAGTGATGAGGTATGATATCGATATTAAAATCTATTTTGCCATAAATTCAGACTAAAACCCTATAGATTGCTTGACTGAGTTGTCATAAGTTTTTTTCGTTATTTCCGACTAAAAATACGATTTTTAACGATAAAATTCACCATATAAAACAAATTTGTCAGGAAATGACATACGGTTTATGTTTACAATTACGCAAAATAAATACCCCTTCAGACAAACTGCGGGATTGGTCATTTAAGCAGGAGTGTATATGTCCAAAAGTGGCTTTGGTCAAATGTATAGAAAGCTTTCAAGTAAGCTTCTTGACCTCATAGTAACCCCACATGTATTGGGTGAGGTTCCAACAGAACCGACAGCAACAGATGCTGACCCAGCAGCTTCAGGCCATCCCAAAAAAATTGTCTGTTATGTGCTTCAAAATCACTCACGCAGTAATGCACTGTTGGTGGATGGTGAAACACGTCGTTTAAAGCTTGCTCCTGCACTCGACCCTTTGGTCGTGGGGACACATCAAGAAAAAGCATCGATCGTGTTTTTACAGCATAACGATGAAAATAATTTACTTAACCCTTCACCACACACCTTTCCACCGCGCCTGTTACGTCTAGTTGAAGCGTTAGAGCAACAACCCGATTTAGACGTTGAGCTGGTACCTGTGACGGTACTGTGGGGACGTTCACCGGACAAAGAAGACTCTTGGTTTAAATTGTTATTTACCGACACTTGGGCAACTCCAAGTACGGTGAAGCAGCTGATGAATATTGGTTTGCATGGTCGTCAGTCATTTTTAGAGTTTCATGAAAGTCAGTCTTTACGTGCTTTGGTCGACTTTGCAAAAACCACCTATCCGAATTTATCGCCTGCGACTTATATTCTAAATACCTTAAATAATCAGCTCGATGCACACCGTGAAGCGGTACTCGGCCCTGACCTTTCTGACCGTCGCAACGTGATGCATTCATTGATTAAAGCCAATGATGTACAAGATGCGATTCGCCGCGAAAGTATCCGCGGCAAAATTAGCATGTTGGATGCTGAACGTCGTGCCATTGGTTATGTCAATGAAATCGTATCGGACTACTCACATTCAACCATCCGTTTTGCGGAAATGGCGCTGGCACGATTATGGACGCAGCTCTATGACGGGGTTGAAGTTCATAACTTCAATACGGTCCGTGAGCTGGCTAAAGACTACGAAATTGTGTATACCCCATGTCACCGTAGCCATATCGACTATTTACTGCTGTCTTATGTGGTGTATAACCGTGGTTTGATGGTGCCTTATATTGCTGCGGGCGATAACCTGAATATGCCATTTGTTGGGCAAATTTTACGTGGTGGCGGTGCATTCTTTATTCGCCGTACTTTCCGCGGTAACGCGCTCTACACTTCGGTCTTTAAAGAATACCTATATAGCATTTTGTCGCGTAACACGCCTTTGGAATACTTCATCGAAGGTGGTCGTTCACGTACAGGTCGTCTGCTACCACCAAAGACAGGTATGTTAGCCATGACGGTGCACAGTCACTTGCGTGGGCGTGCCAAACCGATTGTCTTTGTTCCGACCTATATTGGCTATGAACGCTTGATGGAAGGTGCAACCTACGTCGGCGAGATGAACGGTAAACCCAAAGAAGCCGAATCTGTCTTTGGGATTCTGCAAACTTTACGCAAAATTGAACGTATTTTCGGGAAAGTCCATCTCAACTTTGGTGAGCCCGTTTTCCTCGATGACATGCTGAAAAAGCATGGCGCTGAGAATGTACAAATTGCTAAAAATGATGATCCAATTCCGCAAGAAGTCTCTGATGCAGTCAACAGTTCAGCACATGCAATTTTAGAAAATATTAACCGTGCAGCTGTAGTGAATCCTGTTTCATTACTGTCTTTGGTTCTATTGGCCACTGAGAAGCATACGCTGGATGAAGAAATTTGTATCAAACAGCTCGATACCTATCGCAAGTTATTGACCACCCTTCCTTATGATGAGCGCCTCTTGGTCACGCCATTATCAGGTAAAGAAATCATTGCTTATGGCTTAAAGCTAAAGCTGATCAAACGTGTCAATCACGTACTGGGCGACATTATTGCGATTGCGGACAATCAAGCCGTACTGCTGACCTACTTCCGTAATAACATTTTGCATGCTTTTGTCTTGCCATCACTGGTTGCCGCTTTGGTTGAACACAATGGAACCATTGGCCGTGGTGATTTAATCAATGTGATTCGCACGCTATATCCATTTTTAAAAGCTGAATTGTTTTTAAAATGGGAAGATGCTGAACTCAAAGATCAAATTTGCGCTTATGTAGATGGTTTGATTCAAGCCAAACTGATTTCTGAAGATGCCGAAGGCCACTTGATTTCTCCTGCTCCAAACAGCGAAGATCATAACCAGTTGGTGGTACTGGCAGCGCCAGTCATGCAGAGTCTTGAACGTTACTACATGACGCTTGCGCTGATTACACAGCGTGGTTCTGGGAATATTTCAGCACGTCAGGTGGAAGAGCTCAGTCATTTGGTGGGTCAGCGTCTATCTGTCCTATATGAGTTCAATTCACCTGAATTCTTTGATAAAGCCCTGTTCCAAAGCTTTATTAAAGTGCTGACGCAACAGGGTTATATCAGCACCAACTCAGACAATGCGATCGTGTTTGATGAGAACTTCCAAAACGTTGCGCAATATGCCAACTTGGTGCTAGATGATGTCACGCTACAAATGTTGCAACACATCACCACTTTCAGCGATGAAGAACTGAAAGACACGCTCGACAAAGTGGCTGCTGAACAAGCGAAGAAGCGTTTGAAACGTAAGAAGAAGTAATTTTTTTAAAGCATAGGGATCTACAAAAGGTAGGTGCCTATGCTGTAAGTCTATGAATAAAAATTAAAATCTATTTCGTATAAGCGCCATTAGTTAAATAGACTCAAAATTAGAAGAAATTTCTTTAAATTCTAGGGTTGAATTTTGAGTATTTGGTACATGACCAATAATGTATTCACTCTTCGCTTGAAAAAAGAAATTAAAGCTCTGACTCATCAGTAAATCTTGCTGGCTTTGCTTTTGGTAAATCGGAACTAGACGGTTGATATAGTAATTGATCCATTCTGTTTGATTAGAAAATGCTGCATAATCCTTTAAATCAGTATAAAGATTCTGGAGATCTGTTGAAATCAATTCAATATTGGGGTCAAACATCCATACCGTGATATCCATCGGTTTAATAGCTGTGGATGTATAAGGTTGTGCGTTATCAAAACGCTCTATCTTATAAAGTTGGGCTCCATTTTCACTATAGCTACTACAAAGGATTTTTGTATTCTCGACCTGAAAGTAGCCTGTACCTATTTCTAGCTCTCTTATTTGCCTTGATATATCCAACCATTGAGGGAATGTATTAATGTCTGAGTGAGCGAGTTTCTTAAATAATTCAATGGATCGGCTAATCACATAGCTTTCACCTGTACCTGTAATAATGCCGTTATCCCATGAGTAAATTTTTTGACTTTTTTTATTATTAAATTGAATTTCCCCTGTTTCTTTTAAAGCGATTTTTTTATTGTCTGCTGTGACAATAATGCTATCATTTAACTGTATGGCTACGATGAAAGTCATATTTTCTTCTAAGATATTGAATTAAAAAATTTTATAAATCTAAATTTGATTAGGTTTTACGATTGATAAAAATAGGTAAGCTATGGCTGGTGGTTCTCAGATTATCATTAATAAAGATGGGATTAAAATTATAACTCCTGCAAGGTTTGAAGCGAAAGCAGGGCAACACCTTTTTAAGAGTGGAGCAAAAATAAATTATTCCTTACCTGATCTACCAGAGGTTTCTCCTTTGTATAGTAACAAGGTAGATGTTTACAATATCTTTGCTAATGAATCCTTCAAAAATGTCGAAAATTTAAACTATTCAGTCTTATATGATAATGGTGAGTTTAAAAAGGGCTCTTTAGATAAATATGGTAGAACAAACAGAATAAAATCAAGCGAGAAAAAGAATGTGAAAGTTCTTATTGGAGGCGATGAGTGGCATTATTATATCCGTCGCCTAGGTGGATCAGTAGAAGATATAACATATATAAAATTTGTAGATTTCGTTGGAGAGCCTATTCCTAATTTAGAATTTTGTTTACACGATGAAAATAATAAATTGATTGTAAAATGTCAAACAAATCAAGATGGTGAAGCTGCTTTTCAGTGCGTAAATGATGGTTTACCTTTACTATTAATTAAGAAAATAATAGGTAATGAATATAAGCCTATTATACGAATAGATACAAACATAGTAAGAGAAATTCTTTTTATAAGCCCTAAAATTTTAAAAGATGTAGAGCTACTCCCAGAGAGTGATAAAGAGGGTGATTATTTAAGAAGTAATTACTCAGAATAAGTTCAGATAAGCAAACATAAGGGTATTTATATGGCTGATAATGAACAAAAAACGAATAAAAATGGTAGACCAGTACTAGTTTTTCGTAAAGAACATTTAGAACAGGCATCTCAGTATGGTCAAACAGCTTCTGATTGGTTAGGGTATGTTAAAGATACTGGTGATGTATTTAAAGCAGAAAATTTTAATTTTAAATGGGGAATAATTCATTCAAAGAATGCCCCTATGTTAAGTAGAGAACGCTTTAAAAAAGTTACTGAGATAAAAATGTATTCAAGAAACGCTGAAACTGGTCGGATATTTACAGGTAATCCGCATACGAAAGTATTTAATACTAAAAAAGTTTTAAACAATGTTGATAAAGTAGGTTCAACTTTAGGTAATTTAGGGGATGGAGGGGAAATTCTCTTAGCTGTCACTGAAAGAGATTCCAAAGCATTAGCGACAAAGACATCAACATTAGTCTTATCTAAGGTAGGCGAAGCGTCTGGAGAAAGAGCAGCCGTACATATAGCTGGTAAATGTACAAAAATTGCAGCTAAAAGATTAGATCCTAGAAAAATTGCAATAGCTGGTGTTGCATGTTCGATCGCTGCAGGGACAGTATTGAAATATGGAAATAAAGAACTAGGCAAGCAATAAGTTAGGTGAAAAGGTTGGAGAGAGTAATGTAGCTATTCAGGTATCACAGGGATTACTTAATGGTCTTGATGCTGTAAACAAAATGGAGGATCAAGCAGAAGAGAGACGAAAACAAAAAGCGATAAATAATGATCCTATGTTAGAATGGCAGATAGAGGCATCAGATTAGATTCGTATGTATAAATTATTTTTTATCATTATTTTTAATATCATATGTTTACCTAGTTGTACAAAGGTCAATCCAGTAGACAATACTACTGAAAATGTACAAGTAGAATCTTTATATAGTGAAGGCGAAAAGCACTTTTTAGGTCGGGATGTTCCTCAAGACTATAAAAAAGCATTTTTTTATTTTGAAAAAGCTGCTACGGCAGGATCTGCAGCAGCTCAAAATGATTTAGCAGCCATGTTAACTAAGGGAATAGGTACAGATAAAAATCCTGAGAAAGCATTGTTTTGGCTTAATAAAGCCGCGGAACAAAATTTTCCCGAAGCTCAATATAATTTAGGGTTAATGTATGATTCAGGGAATTACCTTACTAAAGATAGAAAAAAAGCCTTAGAATTTTATCAGTTAGCAGCTAAGTCCGGATTAAGTAAAGCTCAATATAATTTAGCTAATGCCTACTTATCAGGCAATGGTATTGATAAAGATCCTAAGAAAGCGATAGAACTTTATAAGCAATCTGCAGAGCAAAATTTACCAGAAGCTCAATATAATTTAGCTAATGCTTATCGTGATGGTGTAGTTGTTCAGAAAAATGAAGAAAAGGCTCTAGAACTTTATCTTAAAGCAGCAGAACAAAACCTACCTGAAGCTCAGAATAATGCAGCATATATATATGCAAATACTTATAATGATTTAGAAAAAGCAAAATTTTGGTTTACTAAATCATATGAAAATGGCAATGCGGCAGCAGGTGAAGCTTTAAAAGAGTTGAATGAACTATCTTCTAATTAAATCATAGAATAACGCACATGAAACAACTATAACTAGAGTAATAATTACTCCTTGTATTTCAAATAGTATAGATAAAAATGAAGATGTACCAATTTTAAATAAATCATTTGAAATTAGTATTTTACTATTACTTATATTTGCATATAATGGATAATTATTCTTATTGTATTCATTCCATAGCACTTCATTTTTTTCTTTAAGTTTTTCACAGTTGTCTAAAAGATTGATTCTATATACTCCAAAAAGTTTTTCGTTTTCTTCAATATATTTCCTTTTATCAAAAGAGTATTCATACTTGATGTATCGATAAGCAGCTCTATCGATGCCCCTCCTCCAAGGTTCACTTGAACAATAAGTATATGTTTCCATAATCTTAAAATTATTAACTTTAACCCAATTACTATGAGTCATTAAAAAAAAAATTATTTTTTAATAGTGGCGATGATGTTATAAAAATAATAAGTATCAATATCGATAAAATAAACATTAGATAAAATTTGGGTGGTGTTTTAAAAAGTATGCTGACATTAAATGAAGCCATTATTGATGTAAAAGAAGGTTAAGTCGAAGGCTTTAAAATGGTTTTCAAGCTTTTTGGAGAAATTGCAACTTCTTCTAAAACCACGCCTTATTCGATGCCTTATTTTGCAATTATTACCTTCAATTCCTACAGTAAACAACTTACCAATACTTTGCTTGCAGTTTTTAAAAGCAGTGATGAAACTGTCCCAATGATCACTTGCAATTCGGGTGTAGTGAATACCTAATTGTTTAAGCTTTGTCTTCAACCTTTGGACTGTAGCTAAATCTCTCTTACCCCAAACATAAGCAACAATCTCACCTGTTTTTCGATGGTAGGCGTAAATAAGCCATTGTTTATTATTTTTATTTCCAACAAAAGTCCAGAATTCATCTACTTCGAGAGATTCATAATGACTTTGTTTAGGCTGAATTTGATAGGCCGATTCAGTTAAAGTCCGTAAGACTTTACCGATACTAATGCGCTCAACTTCAGCGATATCTCGTATACCGCTGCCTCTGACCATTAACTGTAATATTTTACGAGTAATGCCAGAATTACATCCTAGATAGCTCAGAGCATGGTCACCAATAAACTGACGTTTGCAGTCTTTGCATTGGTAGTTTTGTTTCCCATCTACTTTGATGCCATTTTTCTTTATACTGTCACTGAGGCAGGTTGGACATTTGATTTCTAGAGTTATTTGCATTTCTCTATTTTATCAAAATTCAACCTGCTTTTTTTTAGCATACTTTTTGATACACCACCAAATCTCTTATGCGAAATTATCAGGCTTTATACTTGTAGCCTATACAAAAAGAGTAGTTCAATTTAATTATGCATTTAATCTCTAATAGAATAATAATTCTTTTATCAATTCTGTCCTTGTCTGCATGTGGTCAAGCATCTAATTTTGAGGATATTGAAAAATCTGCAAATCAAGGAGATGCTTTGTCACAAGCCCTTTTAGGTGAGGCTTATGTCAATGGTGAGGGTGTTTCTCAGGATTATAAGAAAGCCTTTGAGTGGTACAGCAAGGCTGCAGAACAAGGAAATGCGGATGCTCAAAAATATCTAGGATTTCTTTATGAAGATGGTAGTGGTGTCACTCAAGACTATAAGAAAGCTTTTGAGTGGTACAATAAATCTGCAGAACAAGGAAATTCCGATGCCCAATATAGTCTAGGTAGAATTTATGCCATTGGCCAAGGTGTTACTCAAGACTATAAAAAAGCTTTTGACTGGTACAAAAAATCTGCAGAACAGGGAGTTATTGATGCTCAATTTACCTTGGGAATGATGTATCACCGAGGTGATGGAACAGCTCAAAATGATGAAATGGCTGAAATATGGCTAAAAAAAGCTGCTGATAATGGACATAAAGATGCTATATGAACCGTACCGGGTTTGTCGGAGACTTTTTTATTTAAGTTAGGCCACCTGACCTAACGGATTAATCTTATCATAGTACATTGCTTCAAACTCAAAAGGCGATACATAACCCAGTGCACTGTGTACACGCTTTTTGTTAAACCAATCTACCCAATTTAATGTCGCAAGTTGTACATCCGCTAAACCTTGCCAATCTGCTTTTAGATATTCAATCACCTCTGTTTTGTATAAGCCATTCACCGTTTCAGCCAAAGCATTATCGTATGAATCACCAGTCGTACCGACTGATGCTCGTAAATTTGCAGCTTCTAAACGATTGGTATAGCGAATAGAAAGATATTGAACACCTCTATCTGAATGATGAATCACATTCTTTGGCATGCCTCGATCGTGCAATGCTTGCTCAAGTGCATCGAGTACCATATCTGTATTCATCCGTGTAGATACTTTCCATCCAACAATTGCTCGTGAGAACACATCAATAACAAATGCGGTATAGACCCAGCCTGAATTTGTTTGAATATAGGTAAAGTCAGCAACCCACAAGTGATTAGGCTGATCAGCTCTAAAATTCCGTTTCACCAAGTCAGGTGCTCGTTTTTGGTCATCTCGGCTACGGGTGGTTTGTTTGTTCTTACCACGCCAAACACCTTGTATACCTAGCTTTTGCATTAATCGAGCAACAGTACAGCGCGCAATAATATAGCCTTCACGTTTCAGTTTTTGCCAGACTTTACGTACACCATATCGACCTGAACTTTCCTTCCAAATTCGTTTAATTTGTTCAGCATGATGCTCATCATGTAGATCTCGTTTCGCTCGATGTTCTGGATTGTCAGCGAGATCTAAAGCCCGATAATAGGTCGAAGCTGCAATCGGTAAAATTCTACAAATCGCTTCAACACCATATCGATCTTTATTGTTATGGATAAAATCCACCATTATTTGTGTGGGCGGTCGAGCTCCGCCTGGGCGAAAAAAGCGGCTGCTTTACGTAGAATTTCATTGGCACGCTTTAATTCTTTAATTTCACGTTCCATTTGCTTCATTTTTTCTTGATCAGATATCTGTTGTACTTTAATAGGATTTTGCTGATCTAAATGCTTTTGATGCCAGGCACGAAGTGTTTCAGGAGTACAACCAATCTTAGGCGCAATTGCTGTGATTGCAGCCCAAGTAGAAGGATAATCTTTTTCAGATTCAATCAATAATTGAACCGATCTTTCTCTGATTTCAGGGGTATATTTTAATTTTGTCATCGGGGTAGTCTCTCAGAATATTGACTCTCCGACAAACCCGGTACGGTTCAATATCCCTTTTTGAAGATGATCAGTAATAAATGAAATAAAAAAGCCCGACACCTTGTCGGGCTTTTTCGTATTAAGTGCTGAGGTATAACTCCTGTCGTACCTGCATTCTCCATTGCTGTCTTTTCTTATTCTTATCTGAAGCATCCTGCTCTATATGCCCCCATGATAGGAAATTGATGAAGAATGGCATAGACACAAAGCACCTAAATGAATGTGCGCCAGAACGTACAAGTCTGGCCACTTTTTATGCCAAGAGTCGTCCGCAGAAATTGGGGATTGTTTAGGCTATGTATGGCTTGATAAATCACAACAATGCGTCATTTTGATTAAACATTGATCGACTTTGTTGGCAAGAAGTATCAAACCTGCTCATAAAAAAGCCGACTTGTTTCAATGTCGGCTTTTGCTGTTTTTTAGGGTGGTTGAAAATTTTTAGGTGGTGTTTTAAAAAGTATGCTGACATTAAATGAAGCCATTATTGATGTAAAAGAAGGTTAAGTCGAAGGCTTTAAAATGGTTTTCAAGCTTTTTGGAGAAATTGCAACTTCTTCTAAAACCACGCCTTATTCGATGCCTTATTTTGCAATTATTACCTTCAATTCCTACAGTAAACAACTTACCAATACTTTGCTTGCAGTTTTTAAAAGCAGTGATGAAACTGTCCCAATGATCACTTGCAATTCGGGTGTAGTGAATGCCTAATTGTTTAAGCTTTGTCTTCAACCTTTGGACTGTAGCTAAATCTCTCTTACCCCAAACATAAGCAACAATCTCACCTGTTTCTCGATGGTAGGCGTAAATAAGCCATTGTTTATTATTTTTATTTCCAACAAAAGTCCAGAATTCATCTACTTCGAGAGATTCATAATGACTTTGTTTAGGCTGAATTTGATAGGCCGATTCAGTTAAAGTCCGTAAGACTTTACCGATACTAATGCGCTCAACTTCAGCGATATCTCGTATACCGCTGCCTCTGACCATTAACTGTAATATTTTACGAGTAATGCCAGAATTACATCCTAGATAGCTCAGAGCATGGTCACCAATAAACTGACGTTTGCAGTCTTTGCATTGGTAGTTTTGTTTCCCATCTACTTTGATGCCATTTTTCTTTATACTGTCACTGAGGCAGGTTGGACATTTGATTTCTAGAGTTATTTGCATTTCTCTATTTTATCAAAATTCAACCTGCTTTTTTTTAGCATACTTTTTGATACACCACCAAATTTTCCTATAAGCATCAATATCTTAATAAAAGCCGTTCTAGGGGTTAAACTCACTGAAACGGATTTTTCATGATTCTTCACGTTCCACAGCCATTTTCCAAACGATGCTTCACATTTTTTATGAGTGGAAGTAAAAAATTATTTTACTCACGCTCTGCTAACAACGCCAAATAATCATCAAAGCAATGTGGATGCTGTAATTCAAAATTCATCTGTTGCATACGCGTAGCATGAATTTGTTTGCCTGATGACACAGCACTTTCCAGAACCAAAACTGGCAGTCCTAACTGCTGTTGAAACCATTGAATAATTTCATGTAAGGGCAATGGTTGGCTATTGCTGCAAATGTAAGACTTTTCAGTATGTTCCACGTGAAGCAAGTGTGCTAGAAAAGCAACCAAATCATCAATATGAATTCGGTTCGACCAATGCAGTTTGGGATAAGTTTTTATGGTTTCTGCAAGTTTAATCATACGTGCAACTGAAGTCCCATAAATTCCTGTTGGACGTACAATCACACATTCAGATGGATAAGCCTGTTGCCACAAAGTTTCCATGTTCAATAGCACCTGCCCTTGCACATCGCTCGGTTGGGGACTAGTGTCATCATCAACCCGCTCCCCTGCACTTTCACCATAGACACGTGTAGAAGAAACTACGATCACTTTTTTTAAAGGATGACTTTTTAAGGCATGTAGCATGGGTGCAATCGAGTCTACAAAAGTTCGCTGATACGCCTCCACCGTAGTGCTCTCAGGCGAGAGTAAGACATATACCGCATCAATCGGTGCGACTTGAGACAAATCCAGCTGATGAATATCTTGAATCAAATGCTCAGCCCAATCATCTGATTTCGGACTTCGGCTAATTGTGGTAATTTGGTGGCCTTGCTGAAATAACTGTTTAGCAACACGCTGAGATGTTTTACCATAACCTATAAATAAAATATGCATTTAGCACCAAATCACAGACAAAGTTGAGGGGACATGGCTGCAGTCCATCAGTTGCAGGGGGTCGGAGCTGCCTCTGCTGCACTACTTGAAAAGTTGAATCTCTTCACTACAGATGATCTGCTGTTTCATCTGCCACGAGACTATGAAGATCGTAGCACGATCATACCGATGAACCAATTAACGGTTGGGCGTAGCTACCTACTCGAAGGAACGATTCAAGGCGTGGACTTTCCGCCGGGTAAACGTAAATCGATGGCGATTGGACTGCAAGATGACTTTGGCAAAGTGACTTTGCGCTTTTACCATATTTATAAAGGCTTAACGGACCGTGCAAAGATCGGTAATCGTCTACGCATTTTTGGTGAAGTCCGTGTGGGTGCGCGTGGCTTGGAAATGTATCATCCCGAAATTCAACTTATTACAGAACATACGCCGCTTCCACAAACCCAACTGACTGCGATTTACCCCAGCACAGAAGGTCTGACTCAGCCTAAATTTCGTGAATACATCAAACAGGCTTTAGCCAAGCACAGTGATGATTTACCTGAACTGCTGCCCGCAAAATTTACCAATGGCTATGCACTTAAACAAGCGTTGGACTACATCCACCACCCTCCAGTCGATGCCAATATGCTGCAATTGAGCCAAGGCTCACATCCTGCCCAGCAACGACTGATTTTTGAAGAATTGGTTGCGCATCAGGTCAGTCTATTAAGCCGTCGTGCCTATATCCAACAGATTGAAGCACCACGTATTTCTGCCAGTCGTCAGTTTGCCAAACAACTGCTCAGCAGTCTGCCTTTTGAAATGACCAATGCACAAAAGCGTGTCTCCAAAGAAATTGTACAAGACTTAAAACTCAATAAACCGATGTTACGTTTGGTTCAAGGCGATGTCGGTGCAGGCAAAACCTTGGTCGCAGGCGTCGCAGCCTGCCATGTCTTAGAAGAAGGTTGGCAAGTGGCGTTAATGGCACCGACTGAAATTTTGGCGGAACAACATTATCTCAACTTTAAAAAATGGTTTGAGCCTTTGGGACTCAGTGTGTCTTGGCTTTCAGGTAAACAAAAAGGCAAAGCCCGTGCCGCAGCCGAACAAGCCATTGTCGATGGCACAGCGCATCTAGTGGTGGGTACACACGCCCTGTTTCAAGACAATGTCCGCTTTGCCAAACTTGGATTAGTCATTATTGATGAGCAGCACCGCTTCGGGGTCGATCAGCGCTTAGCCTTACGCAATAAAGGCGCGCAGAATATGACCCCACATCAATTGGTCATGACCGCAACCCCTATCCCACGGACTTTAGCCATGTCTGCCTATGGCGACTTGGACACGTCCGTGATTGATGAACTTCCACCCGGACGAACCCCGATTCAAACCGTGACCATTCCACTTGACCGTCGTGAAGAAGTACTACAGCGTATTGCCAGCAACTGCCTCGAAGGCAAACAAGCCTACTGGGTCTGCACCTTAGTTGAAGAGTCTGAAACCTTAGATGCTCAAGCTGCTGAAGCAACGTATTTAGAAATTAAAGAACGCTTCCCCGAGCTCAACATTGGTCTTGTACATGGCAAAATGAAAGCCGACGAGAAACAAACAGTGATGCAACAGTTTAAAGCCAATGAATTACAACTCTTGATTGCGACCACAGTGATTGAAGTGGGGGTCGATGTACCAAATGCCTCGATCATGGTGATTGAAAATGCGGAACGTTTAGGACTCTCTCAATTACACCAATTACGTGGCCGTGTTGGTCGAGGCGCCAAGGCCAGCTTTTGCGCCCTGCTATATAAAAGCCCGCTATCTCAAAATGGACAAGAACGCTTACGCATCATGCGTGAAACCAATGATGGTTTTTTAATTGCCGAAAAAGATTTGGAAATTCGTGGCCCTGGTGAATTGCTCGGTACCAAACAAACGGGTGATATGGGCTTTCGTGTGGCGAAACTAGAACGCGATGATCATTTGCTCAATCAAGCCCATTTTGTCGCAGCTCAGATTTTAAAAGACTATCCACAAAATGCTGAAGCCTTACTGAAACGCTGGCTGCCTGAAGCACCACGCTATGCCTATGTTTAGTCATCTGCTACATACTGCCAAACAGTTGCTACACAGAGCACAGCCCTGTCAGTTGTGTGGCATTGTACGCGCAGATCTACATTCGGTCTGTTTGGATTGCTGGCAACAACTCCCACTGCATCCACAGACCATTGAAAAACAAGAGCTGAGTATTCATGTGGCGGGACATTATCAATATCCTTTAGATCATCTTATTCAGCAGTTCAAATATGAACAACAACTGCATTGGCAGCCTCTACTGTCTGGCATTCTTCAGCAAATTCGCTTCCCTAAAGTACAAGCAATTGTTCCAATGCCGATTTCGAGCCAGCGTTTAGCCGAACGTGGCTATAACCAATCAATGATCCTCGCCAAAGACTTAGCCAAGCAGCTAAATGTGCCCATTTGGCAACCTGTGATACGACTGCATCAACATTCACAAAAAGGACTCAGTCGACTGGAACGCTTAGATCAAATTCATCAACAGTTTAAAATCGATCCACAGCAACGTCAGTACGCAAAACGCTACCGGCGTGTTTTGATTTTGGATGATGTTGTGACCACAGGCAGCTCCATTCAGGCACTGACTTTACAACTTGAACAATTGGGTTGTCATAAAGTCAGCGCCGCGTGTATTGCCTATGCACTTGAATAATTAGACTACGTCAATCAGCAAATGTTCACGTACCCATGGCATGACCACCTCAGTGGTTAGCGGTGCAAGTGCAGCCTGCTGGTCATTCAAACTGACCCATTTCATTTCTGCAATTTCAGCCGCAATTTGTGGCGCTTGCTGAAGCTGAACATGGTAAACATAGCTCACCAATTTAAAATCAGGTTCATTGGCAGTGGCAGTTTCAAAACGACCAACAAACTGTTCAATCGTCGCATCACTTCCAATTTCCTCCCGAATCTCACGCAGCATGGTTTGCTCAGGTGCTTCATTGGGCTCAAGCTTACCACCCACTTGCATAAAACATGCGGTGTTCTGCTTACGCACCAACAAAAGCTGCTGCTGTTCATTCACAATAATAGCCGCAGCGACAGTAATCACCTTCATGCTTTGACATCCAACAACTCAGGATCAACCATGCCCCACTTCGGTTCAGGTGCTTGGAACTGATCCATCTGCTTTAAAATTGCTTTCACTGAATCCGATACAATCAGGCTGTCGGTAAAGCGTGCATGGGTAAAGCCTTTGTCGGTGGTCATCTTTAGGAATTTAAGTAAATCATCATAAAAGCCATTTACATTTAAAAAGGCATTCGGCTTGAGGTGAATGCCGAGCTGAGCCCACGTCCATTGTTCAAAAATTTCTTCTAAAGTCCCTGCGCCGCCAGGCATTGCAATAAATCCATCCGACAAGGCTGACATTTTCAGTTTACGCTCTTGCATGTCTTTAACGACATGTAACTCGGTCAGGCCTTGATGCGCCAGCTCACGATCCACCAGCACGTGTGGAATCACGCCAATCACTTGACCGCCTGCCTCTAAAGCACTGTCTGCCACAATACCCATTAAGCCCGAACGACCACCACCATAGACCAAGGTTTTGCCTTGTTCTGCAATGGCGTGTCCAACCTGACGTGCTGTTTCGGAAAAGATTTGATCTGAACCTAATGCGGAACCACAAAAGATCGCAATTGAATTTGTCATTTTTTACTCTGATATTTAATTGTCATGCAACTTCACTAAAATGAATGGATATTTTTTAGCAATTTAATCATTCGATCAGTGTTTTTATTGCAATCCTTGTCTAAAATACACCCATCCACTTCAACCATTACTGCGCAAAGGAGAAAGACGGCATGCTTGAAGCCTTTTACGCCACAGAGCGCGGTAGCTTAGAAGACATCACCATTAATGGCGATTTCGATCTTCAGCCCGATTTGGTCTGGCTTGACCTCATTGCTCCCTCTCAAGAAGAACAACAGTGGATTTTAGATGCATATGAACAAAATTTACCTACGCTAAAATCACTCGAAGACATTTCATCTTCAGCTCGATTCTACCGTGATGACGACGGTATTTTGCATATCAGTACGTATTTTTTAACGAAAAATAAAAACTATCAAGTCGATGGTGAGCCTGAAGAAAGCAGCGGTGCCCTTGCCACGGTACAAACTGTCGCTTTCATTTTACATAAAGAACGTCTCTTTACCCTTCGCGGGGAAAAACTGGTGGCGTTCCGTGCCTTTCGTGCGCGTGCGCGCCGCAATGACTACGAAATCGACTATAAAGATCCAACGTGGATCTTACTCGGTTTACTCGAGGCGAAGCTGGACGAGCTTGCGGATATCTTAGAAGATATCCACAAGGACTTGGAAAAGTATTCCACAGAAGTGCTGAATAACCGTCACCGTGAGATGATTCTCGACTTAGATGACATGATTACCCGTCTGGCACACTTGGAAGATATGCTTGGAAAAGCACAGCTGTGTTTGATTGACTTACGCCGTGTACTGACCTTTTTATCACGCCCGCGTGCTTTAGGTAGTCATATTTATGATGCGGATATTCGAGAGCTCAGTGAAGACGTTCGCTCACTGGTTGAGCATGATGCCTTCTTGTTCCAAAAAGTGCGATTCTTACTGGACACCACCTCAGGCTTCATTAACACCGAGCAGAATGACACGATTCGTCGCTTCTCTATCTTACCCAGTATGCTCGCTCCACCAATGCTGATTGCCAGTATTTACGGCATGAACACCGACGTGTTGCCTTTTGCCAAAGGCGGCACCAGTTTTATTGTGGTTAGCCTGATCTTAATGGCCTTCCTGATTGGTCCGCTCATTTACTTCCGCTGGAAGAAATGGATTTGAGTACACGTTAAAACACTGCCTTTCCCAATAGATTTAAGAAACGCAACATATAAAAAAAGCACCTTAAGGTGCTTTTTTTATTTAAGGGATTAACTTTAAGTCATCCTGTAAATGACAGGCTTGAATCACTTTCATCATTTTTTCAGGTACAGCTTTAAAATGTAAACTATGTGCATCGGGTGTTTGACGTAACCAACGCACCAATACTGCTAATGCTAATGTACTACCATGCTCCAGTTGGGCCAAATTCACCACCACAGGATATGACTGTGACTGAATCACCTTCAAACCTTGTTGATAGTAACTTTCAGCATTGTCATATGTAATCTGACCTGAAAGCTGCATTTCCTGATTGCTAAAGTTAATCACCTTTCACCTACTTATTTTTTCTTTTCAACCGCTGCTTCTGCATCAGGTTGGAAATTTGCAATCGCTTTATCTAGGTCGCCACCATTACGTTTAACCGTTGCCGCGAACTGATTACGGAACTGTAAACCAAGGTCGATACCCGACACATTGATATTACGGATTTTCCATTGATTGCCTTTATCCGCCAACTGGAAAGACACTGGGATTTTTTCGCCTTTGTTATTAAAGTCGATCGTCACCACAGGGTTTTTGCTATTGGTTTCTTTATACGGACGGATGGTATATGTCTGATTGCTGAACTTGGCAAATGCAGTACCGTAGTTTTCAATCAGTGTTTCACGGAAATTATTTTCAAACTTCGCGCGTTGTGCAGCTGTACTGTACTGATTGGTTGCATAAGTCCCCATCACAATACGAGAAAACGCTTGTGAATCCACATAGGGGTCTAAGTTTTGACGAACAATCGTTTTCACAGCAGCTGGGTTGTTTTGGAGTGTGGCATGATCCGCTTTTAAACGCGCAATCAAACCATCTGCCACTTTTTTAACAAAAGCAGGTGGTGCTTCACTTGGTGCTGCAAAAGCAGTACCCGCAAACATTGTAGTTAAAATGCTAGCTGTCAGTGTTTGTTTCAATAAAGTATTCACTACAATTGGTCCTCTTCAAATCATTCAACAAATGACACGTTGGCATCTGCTGTTTCAGCAGTTTCAGGTTGCTCAGTTGTTGCTGAAGCATCTTTCGATTTACCTGCACCGCCCGTAATAAATTTAGTAATTAAGTCTTCTAGGTCCATTGTGCCTTGGGTATTGCCAATGCTTTCACCACGTTTCACGTAGTTCAAACCACCCCCTGGAACAATTTTCAAGTACTTCTCCCCTAGCAGACCATTGGTTGCCACCATAATATAAGCATCTTCATCAATGCTGGTGATGGACTTCATGTTCGCAATAAGTTGCTTTTCCATTTCTTTTTGTTGCGCAGCATCCGCAGCGGTATAGTCGCTACTGTAACGAAGCTCTTCAAGTGCATTCTTTTCAACTTCTTTGAGTTGTGCTGCATTAAAGGTCGTTAATTTACCATCCAAAGAAAAAGAAACGGTCGCTAAACGTGTCACAGGGTCTAAGCTTATTTGATCGACTTGACCAATTTTTACCCCACTCATCGTCACTTTAGCACGTGGTTTTAAACCATTTACGTTATCGAAGGTTGCACTCATTTCATAGCGATCACTGAGATTCGATCCCACCAAGCCACTCACACGCATCGCGATAAAAAACAACGCGATACCGAATAAAATGACAAATATGCCGACTGCCAGCTCACTTGCACGTGATTTCATTAAACACCTCCAAACATGACCGCAGTCAACACAAAATCAAAACCTAAAACACAGAGCGATGAATACACCACAGTGCGTGTGGTTGATGTCGCAATACCTTCAGATGTCGGTTCACAGGCATAGCCTTGATACACCGCAATCCATGTACAAATTAAAGCAAAAACAAAACTTTTAATGATGGTGCCATTCAGGACATCTTTATAGAACTCTACGCTACTTTGAATGCCACTCCAGTAAGAACCTTCATCTGCACCCAAGAAGTCTACCCCTACCATTTTACCACCCATAATCCCCACCGCAGCGAAAATGACAGACAACATCGGTAAACTGAAAATACCGGCCCAAAGTCGCGGTGAGATTACTCGTTTAAGTGGATCAACCCCGATCATTTCCATACTGGACAGCTGCTCTGTGGCTTTCATTAAGCCAATCTCAGCCGTTAATGCAGAACCTGCACGACCTGCAAACAGCAATGCTGCAACTACAGGTGCTAACTCACGAAGTAAGGTTAACGCAACTGCTGTACCCAGCATCGCTTCACTACCAAAGGTCACCAAGATGCTATACATCTGTAAGCCCAGTACCGCGCCAATAAATAGCCCTGACACCACAATAATAAGCAGTGATAACACCCCAACACGGTACATTTGGTAAACAAATAACCGAACACCTAAAGCAGTGGGCATCGAAAATAAAATTTGTAATAACATCAGGCTGGCAACACCAATGCCGCGAACCCGTTCAATCACGCGTCGACCTAAGAGTGCTATCGCATTCATGCTTGCACCTCAGTATTTAGATATGCCTTATGGCTAAATTGATAATCGACAGGCCCTTCAACTGCACCTGTTAAAAACTGTTTAACAAACGGAGAAGCATTCGCCTGCAATTGTTCAGGCGTGCCTTCACCTTGCACTTTACCTTCAGCAACAACATAGATATAGTCTGCGATCGATAAGGTTTCAGCCACGTCATGTGAAACAATAATTGTTGTTAAATCAAGAGCTTCTCGCAATGACCGAATCAGACGTGTAAGTACACCCTTCACAATTGGATCTTGTCCTGCAAATGGCTCATCGTACATGATCAGCTCAGGATCTAGCGCAATTGCACGTGCCAAAGCCACACGACGGTTCATCCCGCCTGAGAGCTCAGAAGGCATCATCTGTTCTGCACCACGTAAGCCGACAGATTCTAGTTTTAAAGATATAATTTCTGACAGTAAATGCTCAGGCAGTTTGGTATGTGCTCTTATCGGAAAGGCCACATTTTCATATACCGACATATCGGTAAACAATGCGCCACTTTGAAAAAGCATGCCCATACGCGCACGCGCAGCGAATAACTCTTTGCGTGACATTTTCGCAATATTTTGCCCATCAAAAAGCACTTCACCTTGGTCAGGGGTCAATTGTCCGCCAATTAAACGCAGTAAAGTGGTTTTACCTGTACCCGATGGTCCCATAATGCCCGTAATTTGACCCTGTCGAATTTTTAAATTGACCTGATCATAAATGACACGTTCCCCTCGCTTAAAACTCAGGTCTTTGACCTCAATGAGGGCTTGAGCAGTCAGAGGCGCTTGATTATTCATAGCTGTGCGTTTTCCTGCATTTTTTCAGCATGCATACTATAAAGGATTAAAAAACGATATGTTAGCGTATTCCGTGTCTAATTTTGTGCACGAATTGATTTCAGTTGGTTGTATTTATATTTATTTGTACTGCGAAAACAAACTAAATAAGATGAATTACTTCATCCATAACGACTATAGACAAAGAAAAGAATATTGCAAATCAGCAAAAAGAGTCCGAGATAATGTGCCATATTGACCTCTTTCACGTCAGAGAGTGTGGCGATTGATTCAACCTCATTATTGTGCATCATTATTATCAATACAATTAAAATATGACTCAGTATACATTTTAATTTATTTTTTTACAGCCGTAGACAAAAAAAAACCAGTGTTTCCACTGGTTTTTTTATTCATTCAGACTTAGTCGTTAAACTTACGACGTGGGCGGTCAAAACCACCTTCAGTACGTGGACGATCTGAATTAAATTCACGCTTCGGACGGTCTTCGCCACCAAAAGTACGCTTAGGACGGTCTTCACCACCGAAAGTACGTTTTGGACGGTCATCACCAAAAGAACGTTGTGGACGGTCACCAAAACCACCTTCACGACGTGGCGCTGGACGATCACCAAAATCACGTTTTGGGCGGTCACCAAAAGAACCTTCACGACGTGGTTTGTAGTCTACACGGTTACCGCGGTTGTTATCATTCGAGTCAAAACGTGGTTTATCGTTGAAACCGCCTTCGCGACGTGGACGATCAGAGTTGAATTCACGCTTTGGACGATCATCAAAAGAACGTTGCGGACGATCACCGAAACCGCCTTCACGACGTGGCGCTGGACGATCACCAAAATCACGTTTTGGACGGTCATCAAAAGAACGTTGTGGACGATCACCGAAACCGCCTTCACGACGTGGACGATCATTATTAAACTCACGACGTGGACGATCTTCACCACCAAATGATGGACGATCACCACGAGGTTTGTCATCGTAGCTACGACGTGGACGGTCATCACCACCTTCACGACGTTTAAAGTTAGACTCACCTTCGAAACGAGCACGACCGCCGCCATCGCGACCACCGAAACCACCGCGACCACGACCGCCGCCATCACGACCACGACCATCACGACCACGACCGCCGCCATCACGACTACCGCGTGCAGGAGGTGGAGATGGCTCAAGGCCTTCAATTTCAGATACATTCAAACGCGCATCTAAGAAATCTTCTAAAGCACGGATTTTACCGCGTTCACGGTAAGTTGCTAAAGTGATTGCTTTACCAGTACGACCCGCACGACCTGTACGACCAATACGGTGTACATAGTCTTCGTTCTTCATTGGAAGACCGAAGTTGATTACGTGTGAAATAGTTGGTACGTCAAGACCACGTGCAGCAACGTCGGTTGCAACTAAAATTTTTGCACGACCTTCACGGATGCTACGTAAACGACGGTTACGCACAGTTTGTGGCATAGCACCATGAAGTGCTACAACTGATAAACCTGCTTCAGCAAGTTCTTCAGCCAACATATCTGTGTCTTCTTGAGTAGAAGCAAAGACAACAGCTTGATCTACATCTTCAGCACTTAACCAATGCGTTAGTAATTTTTTCTTGTGCTCAAAGCCATCAGTCCAGTGTAAAGTCTGAGTGATGTCAGTATTCGTAGAGTGACCAGTTTCGATTGCAATACGTTGTGGATCATTCATCATGCGTTCAGCAAGTGTAATGATACGACCAGCAAATGTTGCAGAGAACATTAAAGTCTGTTTACGGTTTGCAGCAAGATCGCTAATTGCTTCTAAGTCTTCAGAGAAACCTAGATCAAGCATACGGTCTGCTTCGTCAACAATAAGCGCATCAACTTGGTCTAATTTAATTTGACGACGGTTTACAAGGTCAAGTAAACGACCTGGTGTTGCAACAACAACTTGCGCACCTTTTAACTGTTGGATTTGCTTACCAAACGGCATACCACCCATGATTGCTGCAATACGTGCACCTTTCATGTGACGGACAAAACCAATCGCGTCTTGGCTTACTTGCTGTGCTAACTCACGAGTTGGGCAAAGAACCAAAATATTCGGTTGTGTAATTGCTTTCATACGTTCTTTGAACGGAACGAAAGTCTCTTGGGCTGCAAGTGCGTTTAACGTTGGAAGTAAGAACGCTGCAGTTTTACCTGAACCTGTTTGGCTAGATACTAAAAGGTCTTTACCTTCTAAAGCTGCAGGAATCGATTGTTCCTGTACAGGCGTAGGAGAAGTAAAACCTAAGCTTTGTAAAGCTTGTTGTAACGATTCATGTAAAGGAAAATCAGCAAAAGTTTTGCTCATAGAGTATTTCACCCGAAAAATGGGTGCTCCATTAAATATATGGTCTGATGGACATCGGCAAAAAGCGGCACAGCAATAATCGCTGAAAATATAGAATCAGCGGCGATCCGAGAACGACGATGCGTATAACGCACATTTGATTACAGCCGCAACCTGAAGGAATCGCTTAAGCGATTGGGTGGGGCGCGAAATAATGTCCTCTCTTTGGACCGGACGCGCATACACAATGATAGAAGAGAATGTTCAGGTAATGAACGAAATTTAGTGCGTGGGCGGAGTATAGCAGGATATTTTTAAAAGTCACCTCTTTTCGTGAAATTGATACAATATTTTCCTCAAAGATTGAATAAATGCAGGTTTTCACTTTAATTTTTTTGACCATCTAGAAAAATATTGAATAGTATTCTTTGCTCTTTCCTCAACTATCAGCCATATGACGCAATTAATTGTACTAGCTCTTGCTCTAATGCTGCCGTGATTTGACATGCTATCTGACCTGTCATAAACATTAGACACAACAAGCTTAAATAGGTATCTATACAGTGGTTAATTTTAACCCGCTTTATTTCTGTATAGCGTGATCTTCATTAAGAGGTAATCAGAATCTGGCACAGCCTATGTTTTACAATCTATAGAGGTTAAAGCCAGAAAGTAAATCACCACAAAGACCTTTATTTTTTTCATCCATATCAAAGAAAAAGCCCTCTTCTGAGGGCTTTTTCAATGTCTTAAAACACAATCTACATGCTATTACTTAGCAGCTTCACCCCAAGCAGGTACAACTGCTTTCATCAGAGGTTTCAACATTTTCATAGAACATGCCAGTACTTGGCCATTTTCCATAGATTCGCTACCACCACGTGCATCAACTACTGTACCGCCCGCTTCTTTCACGATCAACTCACCAGCTGCGATATCCCAAGGCTTTAAGCCAAGTTCGAAGTACGCATCGAAACGACCTGCTGCAACATATGCCAAATCTAATGCTGCAGAACCTGTACGACGGTATTGCGCGCCAGCTTCAGTCACATTTAACAATGAATCAAAATGATTTTTTGCATAAGAAATCACTTCACCATTACGTTTTGCACGGTAAGCATGACCCACAGACATGAATGTATTTTCAAGGCTGTCTTTCACATTTACACGAATACGGCGTTGGTTCATCATGGCACCACGACCACGACTTGCAGAGAACAACTCATCTTTCACAGGGTCGTAAATTACGCCATGTTGAGTAATGCCTTTATGTTGAACTGCAATAGAGATACAGAAGTGAGGAACACCGTTAATGAAGTTTAGAGTGCCATCAAGTGGGTCGATGATCCAACACCAATCTGCGTCGTGACCTTTACCTTCTTGAAAACCAAACTCTTCACCAAGGAAGCTGTGATTTTTATAGCTTTTACGTAGGGTATCGATAGCCAATTGTTCCAAATAACGGTCTACACGCGTTACAGGACCATCAATTCCTTTTTCTTCGACTTGTAGATCGAGCTTATGACGATTTTGATGCGCTTTTAAAAGCTCTTGACCGACTAATTGAGCCGCACGCGCAGCCATCACCACCATAGGTTCCATTGAACACCCACTACAATTTGAAGATATTGATAAAGAATAATGCATAAAAGCCCGCGCATCTTATCAAAGATCGGGGCTTTTAGGGAAAAAATGTTTCTAAAATTTAAAAACGGCGCTTAAACCATATGTACAAGTTTTGACCATGCTTGGCGCACCGAGCTTTCAATGCCTTCTGCATCTAGTCCCGCCTGATGCAACATTTGCGCATGAGTCGCTTGATGCATGAATGTATCCGCTAATCCGAGATTTAACATCGGTTTCATGATTTGAGCCTGTGCCAAATATTCATTGACCGCACTGCCCGCACCCGCCATCACCGCATGTTCTTCAACCGTAACAAATAAAGCCGTTGATGGTGCTAAAGTCGCTATCATCTTTTCATCAAGCGGTTTAACAAAGCGCATATTCACCACACGAACCGCCAAATCTTGTTCAGCTAATTTCTGTGCTGCCTCTACTGCGGCCTGAACACGACTACCAAAAGCGAGAATGCTAATAACGTCGTCTTGGGCATCATTAAAGCTCGCTACAATTTCAGCCTGACCAATTTCCATCGGGGTCATCTGTTGTTGAATTTCAACACCGAGACCATTGCCACGCGGGTAACGCACTGCGGCAGGACCATTGTATAAATAAGCGGTATGCAACATTTGACGACATTCATTTTCGTCTTTTGGCGCCATAATCACCAAATTCGGTACGGTACGCATAAAGGCATAGTCATAGGCCCCAGCATGAGTCGGGCCATCTTCACCCACTAAACCTGCACGGTCGATACCAAAGGTAACATCTAGATTTTGCAGGGCCACATCATGAATCAATTGATCATAGCCACGTTGCAAGAAAGTCGAGTAAATGGCCACCACAGGTTTTAAGCCTTCACATGCCATACCCGCCGCCAAAGTTACAGCATGCTGTTCTGCAATCGCGACATCAAAAAAGCGTTGTGGATACTGTTTGGCAAAACCCACCATACCTGAGCCTTCGCACATGGCAGGGGTAATCGCCAGTAAGCGCTCATCTTGTGCGGCTTCATCACATAACCATTGACCAAAGACATCTGAATATTTGGGCGCCGTTTGCGGAGCAGACTTGGCATTTATTTTTGTAATCGCGTGATATTTGATTTGGTCAGCTTCAGCAGGTGCAAAGCCTTTGCCTTTTTTGGTATAGACATGAATTAAACGTGGCCCTTTACGTTTTTTCAATGCGGTAAAGACTTGTGTCAGCTGTTCGACATCATGTCCATCGAAAGGCCCAAAGTAATCAAAACCAATCGCTTTAAATACGTTATCGGCCGCATCTGTCGCTGCGCTATGTAAGCGTGAGTTATAGGTCCATTCAGGATGTGGCTGCACATAAGCTTCGCCATCTGCTGAAATATTAATGGACTGACCACTTTCCCAAATCGAAGCCAAATGTTTAGCAAAACCACCTGTGCTGCATGAAATCGACATATCATTGTCATTCAACACCACCATCAGGTCCGCATCATGTGCGACTGCATCGTTCATGGCTTCAAAGGCCATACCCGCGGTCATCGCCCCATCACCAATGATCGCGACCACTTCACATGGATTGTTTTGATAACGACGTGCCAGCGCCATACCTAGACCTGCTGAAATCGCAGTCGAAGAATGTCCGACTCCAAAGGTATCAAACACCGATTCATCACGCGCAGGAAAGGCAGCTAAACCATCTTTAGCACGAATCGTGGTGAGCTGTTCACGACGCCCAGTCAAGGCTTTATGCGGATAGGCTTGATGACCGACATCCCAAATTAAGCGGTCATTCGGCGTGTTAAAGCAATAATGTAATGCCACGGTGAGCTCGACTACACCGAGGTTTGCACCAAAGTGTCCCCCACTTTGTCCTGCGGCATACAGAATAAATTGACGTAGCTCGTCTGCCACTTGTGCTAATTGACTTTGCTCAAGCGAGCGAAGTTGTTGAGGATGATCAATCGTATCCAACAACGGTGTTACAGGGCGATGAGCTGGTATTTCTGTATACAACATAATATGGCAAAGCCTTCTAAAGCCTGGCAAATCTAGCTAGGTCAAATGGGTAATTCGATCATATCGTCGAATGCTATCACCTTCAATCAGCCATATTTCTAGCGATGCAGTTTTGAGCAGTGCTCTCACTGGGTGTTCGTTTAGTGCAGGTGATTATCCTGAATAATCTTACTATTTATCAACTATTATCGTTCGCTTTATACAAAAAAGAAAATCTTCTGCATAAATTCATGGATGCAATTCTACCAATGTCGATGCATTACGCTATACTTTAGCCAATTTCTGAACTATTTACAGGTTTAGCTGTGCCTATTGAATTTGTTGCCACATCCCGTTTACCGACTGCTTTTGGTGAATTTAACATCACCGTATTTCAAGATCCTAAGACCGGTGAAGAACATGTTGCACTCTCAAAAGGTTTGGATCAGCCGATCATTGAACCCGTTTTAGTCCGTGTTCATTCCGAATGTCTCACGGGCGATGCCTTTGCGTCCTTGAAATGTGACTGTGGCCCACAATTGCAAGCCACGCAAAAACTGATCAATGAAGCTGGGCAAGGCGTGATTCTGTATTTGCGTCAAGAAGGTCGTGGCATTGGGCTGACCAATAAAATTCGTGCTTATGCGCTACAAGACCAAGGGCATGACACGGTCGATGCCAACCTAATGCTCAATCTCCCTGCCGATGCACGTCGTTATGACATGGTCAGCATTATGTTGGATCATTTAAATATTCAACAAGTCCGTTTGATTACCAATAATCCGTTAAAGATTGCGGCACTGCAAGAGCAAGGGATCAATGTGGTAGATCGTGTACCTTTGACGGTCGGTTTAAATCCTTTCAATGAAGAATATTTAAAAACCAAGCATGAACGCATGGCACACTTGTACAAGAAAGATGATTTTTAAAATTTGAAAACATACTCTAAGCCTGCTTGAAAAAGGCCGGCTTAGAGCGCTTTAATGACATTAGATGGTCATTGAGAAAATACGACTCTCGGGTCGACGGCGTTTTAAATGTAAATCGAACGCCATACAAATATTGCGCACAAAGGCTTTACCCTGCTCAGTCACTCGTAAACTCTGTGGCCCAATCGCTAATAAACCATCGTCCCGCATTTCTTCCAGTTGTCCCAAGACCTCAGCCAATTCAGGAAATTGCATATCTGATTCTGCCCACGACGTCTGAAAGCTACACATCAAATTTAAAATGTGACGACGAATCATCAGATCTTCAGCACTTAAAATATGCCCACGATAGACAGGAAGTTCATTGTTTTCGAGTCGCGCATAATAATCTTCGAGTTGTTTTTCATTTTGCGCAAAGCTATACCAGCTGTCGCTGATCGATGAAATACCCAAACCAATCATCACTTGAGTTTTCGATGCGGTGTAACCCATAAAATTGCGATGCAGAGTGCCTGCCTGAAATGATTGATACATCGCATCACTTTCTAAAGCAAAATGATCCATACCAATTTCATGATACCCCTGCGCAAGCAGCTTCTTTTTCCCTTCTTCATAGCACTGGCGTTTTATTTCATCTTTCGGCACATCATGGTCTTTAAACCCACGCTGCCCATTGCCCTTGATCCAAGGCACATGCGCATAACTATAAAATGCCAAACGGTCTGGACGTAAACGATTGGTTTGATCAATGGTGTTGAGTACATCATCTAGGTTTTGAAAAGGTAAACCAAAGACCAAATCATGTGAAATTGAGCTATAGCCTATTTCACGTGCCCACTGCGTCACTTGCTGGACATGTTCAAAAGGCTGTATCCGATGAATGGCTTTTTGTACGGTTTCATTATAATCCTGTACTCCATAACTGACACGGCGAAAGCCCAAGTCATACAAGGCTTGCAAATGCTCCCGAGTCGTATTGTTCGGATGCCCTTCAAAGCTAAACTCATACTGCTCGGCAATCTCTGCTCGCGCAAGGATGCCTTCAATTAACTGAGTTAAATGCGCTGGAGAAAAGAAAGTTGGCGTTCCGCCACCCAAATGAATTTCTTTAATGCGCGGCTTTTCTTCAAGCCATTCACAATAAAGAGACCATTCCTTTAAAACCGCCTGAATATAGGGCTGCTCCATCTCATGCTTTTTGGTCACGCGTTTGTGGCAACCACAAAAAGTACAGAGACTTTCGCAAAAAGGCAGATGAATATACAGACTTATGCCTTCAGTCGAATTCGATTCAGCAAACGATGTTTTCAGCGTCTGTTTCCATTGATCTAAGGAAAACTGCGCCTCTTCCCAATACGGCACCGTTGGATAACTGGTATAACGTGGACCAGGAACATTGTATTTTTGAATCAATGAATCGCGCATATTTACCATCAGCTCTTCCGTATTCAGAAGATGCAGCCTATTCTGCATCGCCAAACTCGGGTCTGTACTGTGGTTATTCTGCTGAGCTTAGAATCAGAATTCAACCTAGTGAATTGGTCAGGTTATTTTACACATAGCAGTATTTCATTTTAACTTGCTTCACAACAGCGAATGCTGCAGTAGGACTCTCCGGAAAATATTCTTAATCTTTTTGCTGTTTTATGTTTTGATGTAGACAGTTTTCATCTTTTTCCATGAGGCTTTTCATGCAGCACCCAACGTCTGCGGATATCCAACGTGTTCGCGAATTTCTCCTCGACTTACAAGCTCGTATTTGTGCCGCACTTGAACAACAAGAAAGTGCTGGCGGCGGGACTACGCAGTTTGAAATAGATGATTGGGAGCGTCCTGAAGGCGGTGGAGGTCGTTCACGCGTACTGCAAAATGGTACGGTGATTGAAAAAGGTGGAGTGATGTTCTCACACATCAACATTTCTAAACTCCCTGCTTCAGCGACTGAACGCCATCCGCAAATTGCAGGCGCCAAAGCACAGGCCATGGGCGTGTCTCTGGTGATCCATCCGAAAAACCCGAATGTCCCGACTTCACATGCCAATGTGCGCTTATTCGTGGCTGAAAAAGAAGGCCAAGATCCGATTTGGTGGTTTGGGGGGGGCTTCGATCTCACTCCATTTTATCCCAACGATGAAGATGTGCTGTCATGGCATCAGACAGCGCACGACTTGTGTGCTCCCTTTGGCGCTGAAGTCTATGCCGAACATAAACAATGGTGCGATGACTATTTTTATTTAAAACATCGTGATGAACAACGTGGCGTCGGTGGATTGTTCTTTGATGATCTCAATCAATGGGACTTTGAAACCTGTTTCCAATATATTCAAGCCGTGGGCAATGGCTACCTAGAAGCTATTCTTCCAATCTTCCAGCGTAACCAAGACAAGCCATTTAGCGAGGCGCAACGCGACTTTCAAATCTATCGCCGTGGTCGTTATGTCGAATATAACTTGGTTTATGACCGCGGCACGCTCTTTGGTTTACAAACAGGTGGCCGGATTGAATCGATTTTAGTGAGCTTGCCGAATTTGGCTGGTTGGTCATATCGACCTGAATGGGAGGCCGATTCTGCTGAGAAAAAATTGACCGACTTTTACCTGAAACCCCAAGATTGGCTCAAGCTACTCAAATAGACACACAGGCTTACAATTCTATATCCCCCGCGCATGCCCTTTTCACCAGATTAGGGCAGCTTATATATTAAATTTTATATATTTCCCGATCAATTCCCCGTAGAATGACCACTACACAAAGCGTCATTTCTTTGCATTTATTAAAGCATTGTCACAGGTTTAAAACAGCAATTGGGTTCTTTTAAGTTCGCAAAAACCGTAAGCTAAATTAAGTCATTTTCAATGTATTCATTTTAATGACATCAACCTTTAGTATCCTCCTTTGCTGTTCTCTGAGGTCCCAAACATGTTCGCAAAAAGAGTTAGCTCAACCACCATGGTTCTTTTCTGCTTTGCTATTGTGTTGCTAAGCTCGATCAGTACCACTATTTTTTCTGAAAGTGCGTTTAATGACAATGCATCCATCAGCATCACCGTATTTGCAGGTATCGGCTTAACCCTGACCGCAGCAAAATTATTGTTTGATGCGATTCACAGTATCTGTAATCCATAATCGCCTTTCTTTTCTCTGTTGATAAAAAACACTGAACGCTTTAGCCTGCGTGTAATTTGCCGTATATTGAACGGCATTTCTCACATGGATTTGGTGCGATGAGCAAACAATTCGCTGTCATTGGCAACCCGATTGAGCAGTCTCGCTCACCTGAACTTCACCATGCGTTTGCACAAAAAATGGGGCTCGACCTCAACTATAGTAAACGTCTTGCGCCACTCGATGGCTTCCTCGCAAATATCCAAGAATTTTTCTCACAGGGTGGCATGGGTCTTAATGTCACTGTCCCGTTTAAAGAACAAGCCTTTGCAGCCTGCGCAGTCCTCACTGAACGCGCTAAAATCGCAAAAGCAGTCAATACGCTGTGGATGGTCGATGGACAACTTCATGGTGACAACACCGATGGACAAGGCTTAGTCGATGCCATTCATGCTTTGGACTGGAGTTTAGACCAGACTGATGTACTGATCATCGGTGCAGGTGGTGCAACTCGTGGCGTCATTTATCCACTGGTACAAGCAGGGGTGAAAAAAATTGTGATTGCCAATCGTACCCTTGCCCGTGCTGAGCAACTGGTTGCCGATTTGAAAACAGCTGTACCGCAAGCCGAATTACAAGCCATCGGCTTAGATGCACTCGAAGGTCAGTTTGACTTGGTGATTAACGCAACCTCTGCCAGCCTAAGTGGCGATGCCTTAATTCTGCCTGAAGCCCTGCAATTTCAACATGCCTATGAAATGGCCTATGGCAAACCCTCAACCTTTTTAGATCAAGCCAAAGCTCGCGGCGTACCTACCTCAGAAGGCTACGGCATGCTGGTTGGTCAGGCGATTGAATCTTTTTCAATTTGGAATGGCGTCAAACCCAACCTGAAAGATTTTTTATAAGCACAAATAAAAAAGAACCTCCGCAGAGGTTCTTTTTTCAGATTAGTTCATGTGTTTCTGTACGGCTTTATAGGTCTCGTAATAGGTCGAATCGCTAAAGAAGTCGTCATGTTCAAGCTTCAAACCTTGCAACGATTTTTCTGTCAATTGACCCTTTAAGTCATCTGCAAATGCTTTAGCAAAGACTTGTGCAGACTGGGTCAAATATGCAGTTTGCTCTTGGTCAATCTCATAGGTATCGGTAAATTTGTCTTGATAGACTTGAGCAAAAACCGCTTGCTTGGTTTTGTATTTCTTCGCCAAATCCTTCCATTGCTGATTTTCTTGTACATCTTCCAGTGCATCATTAACGATATTGGCGATACTTTCTCCCAGCTCATCAAAGTCTTGTTCATGTTGTAACGCATGTTTTTGACGTAACTGATTCAGACGTTTAAGTGCTACACCCTTCGGCTCTGCAACATCCATGAACTCATAGGCATACACTTCTGAAATTTCATTGATGGTCGCTGAGCTATAGTAACGAATATACTCTGGACGCTGTGCGGCAAACATCAAAGCAAATACCGCTTGATACGCTTTAACTTCAGAATGATGACGTGCATAGCTTTGCTGCGCTGCCTGCTGGTAATAATCTGAAATAGCCTTAGGTAATTCTGTTGTACTTGATGATGCGCTCTCTACACTTGATGAATCTGCACCTAACGGGCCCAGCATGCCTTTCACTACATTTTCCAGCAGTGAACCTTTAGATACTTCCTCAATCGATTTGGCATTTCTTAAAGCTTGACGGTCAATGGCGGTCGCACTGCCATAATTAAACACCTGATTGGTGCTCTTAATTTGTAGCTTACCAATTTGCTCATCGCTAATCACAATGTTGTAATCCATGTTTTGCGCACGACCTTTTTGGTCGAGTCCAACATCCATCACAAACGGTGAACGCTCGCTACCCAGCTGTGCCATGATCGGTGTAATTTCAGCCTGATGTTTTTGCCAAAGTTGTTTAAAGCTTTGTGCGTCTACCAGTTGCTCTGTTTGATACGCGCTAAAGAGTGGTTTCAACTCTTCCAAAACATTGGTCGCTGCTTGTCCAAAAGTCTCTTCATCTACAGATTCATTGGTTACTTTAGGTGCAAGTACATCAATATCTTGATAATCACGGCATGCGGTCACTTTACCAATAGGAATGTTCTTGCTGTTGATGAGCGCATCGCAAGCTTCTTCAGATAGCGTATTTGGTGCTGCAGAAGCAGACACTTCTGTTGCTGTCTCATCAGCATCTTCTGTCGCGGCCTGCGCATAAGCTACATCTGCTGCTGCATCAACCGTAGCATCGGCAGCGGCATCTACAACAATGTCTTGTTCATCGCTCTGCCCATAACCACTCAAGTTCTGCATTTGTTGGTTCACCAAATGACTGACACGTTCGAGTGAATCATAGGCTGGGTCTTCACTTGCGCTACTTGCAGCAATCTCTGCTTCTTTCGCCGCCTGCATTGCATCTTCCGCTGCGCTTGGCGTTTTTGCAGCATCTTCAATCAAACTCTCAGCATCAAAAGCTTGTATCTGTTGGGTATAGTGCAGTTTATTGACGTATTCAAACAAGCCCAATTGTACTTGTGCTGTTTCTAAGTCACCCATATAGCGAATTTTTTTGCTTAGCCCAGCTTCTTTTTCTGACTTGCTTAAATCAACACTATGCACCTGATTTGGCTCTGCCAAAGCATATGGCAGTGCATTCATCTGCTTTAAGTATTCAGCAAACTTTTTAAAATCAATATGACCGAATGCTTCTTTATGCTTAGAAAAGTCGATATAGGCAAAGCGATCCTGACTTTCACGATTCACCATGAACGGCATAAAGGCAAAGTAGTTGGTGTAAAATTTATAATCATTAAAATCAACCACCATCGGCAACTGTGCTTGCACTTGTAAGGTTGGTTTTTGATAGCTTAACTGCAAAGTCAATGCCGCCAATTTTTGACGGAAATGCACAGAGCCCTGATAACTAAACTGTAAGTCATTGAGTAAATTTACTAAAGATTCTGCGATTTGAACCTTAGCAGAACGTGATTCACCACCGCCATACAACGATGCATACGGATTTTGTTCACGCGCAAGTGCATCATATAGGGCTTGTTTTTCTTTGGTGGTAAAGGAAATCTTTTGATTTTTTAATAGTTGATCTAATTGTTTTTTCAACTCTGGATCTAAGTTCGTCCCATTTGACTGAGTATTCGACTTAGAATTTGGCTTGGACTCATTAAAATTAAAGTCAGATTGAATAGAGAACTGACCTTTAAAATCATAGCTGGAATTTTCAAACATGGCATTAAGACCATGCGTGGCTTGTTCCCCGAGCTGTTGATCTGAAGAAGCATTGGATTTAATGACATGCTGAGTACACCCACTGATACTCAAACCCAATAAACAAAGTGTTATATATTTTAAGCGCATAATACTTGCTGAAAACCTGAGTTAATTATAGTTTATTAAAAAAGTACATGATCAAAAGACCATCGAGTCAGTGTAACAGAACTGTCTTTTTAGATTGATGATTTTATCTTCCAATTCGCCTTTCTGACATTTTTTCAGGTCTGATCCATCAATGTATTTTGATACGATGTATGAATAATGAAATGATCGTTTTAAATAATCCAATACTATTTCTAAATTAGGATTACACACATGCCTGCATATAAAGCTCCCTTACATGATATTCGCTTCTTAATGAATGAAGTGCTGGACTATCCTGCACATTATCAAACCCTATCGAATGGTGAAGCTGCCGACGCTGATACGGTAGATATGATCTTAGAAGGCGCAGCGGATTTTTGTGAAAATATTTTGTCTCCTCTAAACCAATCAGGCGATGAAGAAGGTTGTACCTTCGACAATGGTGAAGTGAAAACACCAAAAGGCTTCAAAGACGCTTATGAGCAGTTTGTCCAAGGTGGCTGGCAAGGTTTGTCTTTCCCTGAAGAATTTGGCGGTCAGAACCTGCCACAATCATTAAACCTGATTAAATCGGAAATGATGGGTACAGCAAACTGGTCTTTCCAAATGTACCCAGGTTTAAGCATCGGCTGTATGAACACCATTTTGCAGTTTGGTACAGACGAACAAAAAAATCTGTATATGCCGAACTTAGTGGCAGGTACATGGTCAGGCACCATGTGTTTAACTGAACCTCAGTGTGGCACCGACTTAGGTCAAGTAAAGACCAAAGCTGAATTAAATGCTGATGGCACTTATAACATTTCAGGCACTAAAATCTTCATCTCTGCGGGTGAGCAAGATTTAACTGAAAACATCATTCACATCGTACTTGCTCGTCTTCCAGATGCACCTGCAGGCACCAAAGGCATTTCACTGTTCATTGTGCCTAAATTCTTGGTCAATGCAGACAGTAGCCTCGGTGAACGTAACCCTGTGACCTGTGGTTCAATTGAACATAAAATGGGTATTCGTGCTTCTGCAACAGCCGTTCTCAACTTTGACAATGCTGTCGGTTACTTGATTGGTGAACCAAACAAAGGTTTACATGCCATGTTCACTTTCATGAACACTGCACGTATCGGTACTGCCATTCAAGGTATAGCACATGCTGAGCTTTCTTTCCAAGGTGCACTTCCATATGCCAAAGAACGTATGTCAATGCGTGCACTTTCTGGCAAGAAAGATCCTGAAAAAGTCGCGGATGCCATCATTCACCATGCCGATGTTCGTCGTATGTTGTTGACTCAAAAAGCGATTGCTGAAGGTGGTCGTTCAATGATTTATTATGCAGCGCAAATTGCCGACAAAATGGCAGATGCACTTGAGCGTGGCGATACTGCTGCATTTGAAGCACATGATGATCACTTAGGTTTCTATACTCCAATTTTAAAAGGCTTCTTAACTGAATTGGGCTTGGAAGCTGCAAACCACGGTATGCAAGTTTATGGCGGTCATGGCTACATTAAAGAATGGGGTATGGAGCAAATTGCACGTGACGCACGTATTGCGACACTATATGAAGGTACAACAGGTGTTCAAGCACTGGACCTAATTGGTCGTAAAGTACTGCTGACCTCTAAAGGTAAAGTCATTCGTGACTACACTGCTGAAATTCTGAAATTCTGTGGTCAACATGCTCGCAACAAATACATGCGCCGTTTTGCTTGGGACTTAACTAAGCTTTGCGCGCAATGGAATGCTTTAACTGTTCGTATCATGCTGGCGGCTCGTAAAGACCGTGACATCGTGTCATCTGCATCTGTCGATTTCTTGATGTTCTCGGGCTATGTAATGATGGCTTACTTCTGGGCTCAACAAGCGGCTGTAGCTTCTGCTAAATTGGCATCTGGTGAAGGTCAAGAAACACCTGAATTCTACAAAGCAAAAATTAAAGTTGCAGACTTCTATTTCGAACGTTTATTACCACGTACCCAAGGACATGCTGAAGCAATGGTCAATCCTTCAAAAACCATGACTTCTTTAGCACCTGAACACTTTAGCTTTGACTACTAATTAACAACAGTATTAGAGCGATAAAAAGAGCGCCTAGGCGCTCTTTTTATTTCTTGTCCGACCTTACAATCCAACTCCCCCAGCAACTTAGCTGTCGCTCCAATTTTCTGGCCTCATCCTTAGACTTTGGTAAAAGTGCCCCCCTACAGTTAAAAAGGGTTCTCTACGCTTCCAGATAGTTTTTTAGAGTTAGTTCGTTAAAAATTTTGTCAGGGCTCTGTCTTTCTACAACTTAAATTTAAGTAAGAAAATCGCGCTAATATTTTAAAAACCATTTAACAAAAAAAATAATATAAATATTCAATTACATCAGAAAAACAAATATGATCAGCACTCAAATATCAGTAAAGGAAATAACAATGTTAAAAATATATAAGCTGAGCTACTATACCTTTCCGCTCATGCTGGGCTTTTTATCAATGGACACTATTGCGGCAATCAATGTTTATGGCCCAGGTGGGCCAGCACCAGCGATGCATGAAGCAGCGAAACAATTTAAAAATAAGAGAGGGATAGATGTCCATGTAACCGCTGGTCCTACTTCACAATGGGTCGACAAAGCCAAACTCGATGCAGACGTCATCTATACCGGTTCGGAAGCGATGATGTCTGATTTTGAAAGCGTATTTGCCAACAAAATCGTAAAGGACTCAATTGAGCCACTCTACTTACGACCTGCTACCATTTTAGTCAGAAAAGATAATCCCAAACACATTCAAGGGTTTAAAGACCTAAGCAAACCAAACACTAAAGTTTTGGTCACACATGGCACAGGCCAAGTGGGCATGTGGGAAGATATTGCAGGTAGAACAGGTAACATTCAGCTCACAAAATCCTTCCGTAAAAATATCGCCATGTATGCGCCCAATACAGGCGCAGCGAAAAAAGCATGGGAAACAGACAGCAGTTATGATGCATGGTTGGTATTTAATATTTGGGGAGTCAGTAATCCAGGCATTGGGCAAATTATTCCGATCGAACCTGAACTGGTGATTTACCGTGATGCAGGTGTTGCACTGACTCAGCACAGTCTAAAAAATCCTGAAGCAAAAAGTTTTGTCACGTTTTTAAGTTCTCCACAAGGCCATGCGATTTTTAAACAGTTTGGTTTGAACAAATGAGTGCTTAATTTTAATCTTTGATTCACATTAAAGATCAGTTTCCAAGCTTAAAGAACCAAACTTTTAACAAGCCAATTAGACATCAAAAAGAGCGCCACGGCGCTCTTGATTGAAGAAAATAAACTACTGCACCTCGGCCAAAAGCGCTTGTGCTGCCATTTTACCCAAGGTATTCGATGCCAAAGGACTATCTCCTGTAATTAACTTACGGTCTTGAATACACTGTCCCGACATCTCTTTATTGACCACTTCAACACCCAACTTTTCTAAGCGATCTACCAACAACCACGGTAATTCTCCTGGCATATAACCTATGTCTAAGTTTGCCCCTTGATCGAGTGCATCGGGGAACACACACATTTTATAGCCTTTAAAAATATAGTTTTCAGGCGCTTCATTAACCGCAGCTGCCAATAAACCTGCTGGTCCATGACACAACGAAATGACAAATTTATCTTTTGCCACCGCCCACTTCAGTAAGGTTTTTAAGTCTTCACTGTCAGGTAGACCAATTAAAGCACCATGCCCACCGGGAATAAGGACAGCCAAATAGGGAGAGTCATCACCTAAACTGTTTTTCAGTACATCTGCCAGTTTTAAAGGTTTCTTAAATTGGGCTAAGTATTTTTGGAATGTTGCAGGCACGACAGCATCTTCATGGGGCATCGCCCACATTTCAAGTTTAACTGGATTGCCGGATAACGTCGCAATATCAATGTCAAAGCCCGCGCGGTCTAAATGATACATAGGCAGTAAAGTTTCTACTGGGTGGTTGCCTGTGGAGAAGAACTTACCATTTTTCATCAGTAGATAACGCTCATCGCTTGCGACCATCAAAACTTTTTTATGCCCAATATAGGGTGTTGGATAGTCGGTTCCATCGAAGTCGGTTTTACTGGCGGTGTATTGGGAAAGTGAATAAGGCGATGGGAAAAAGGCATTATCTTCAGCTAAATCAGGGCTTGGATTACGGTCTTGGCTGGTCTGTGCCATGCTGATTCTCCTTTATTATTGCTTGGTTATTTTCAGTTTTACAAAACCTAGAGTTCTGTACCACAGCTCATTTATTCAGCATAACAAAGTTTCAACGTGGCTCTGTTTTAAGATGTAAATATAAGCCTGCCTATATGACAAGATAAAATTTGAGCAATAAAAAACCCCGACATCCTGTCGGGGTTTTTCATATTAAGTGCTGAGGTATAACTCCTGTCGTACCTTCGTCCTTGAGCTGATCTTTATTGTTATTCTATTGGAGCATCCTGCTCTCTATGGTTCTATATTAGGAAACTTACAGGCAAGCGTATAGGCGCAAAAAGCGGGAATTGATGTAAGCTAATTCGTACAAATTAAATAGAATTCATCTTATTATAAATTTTAAGACTTCCATAAAAATCTAAAAATACTCAGGATTAATCAATGATCACTTATGGCATCTACGGATATGAAATTACAAAAACTGCTGAATTAAAGGGTTTCAAACTGATCCCACGCTCTCAAAACCATCGAGAAGTTAAAAAATTAGCCGCAGATCGAGATCATTATCATTTAACGGGATTTCTTGAAATAGATGAAAATCAAATTTTAAATCAACACACTTTAATTTTTGATTTACAGGGTATCTTATCTTTTATTGATCAAAAGAATGTGATTATTACCCATCCCTTACGCCCGCATGAAACCGATCAAACATTAGATCAAGACTATCCCTTAAAAATTACTTTTATTGGACGCTTAAATGGTATTGGGTCTTTGATTTTAAGAGATACAGTTAGCCCTGAATCTAGAAAAGATTGTATACAAAAAGCTCTCAATAAATTGAAAGAGTCTGACCAAAACCAAGGAGTTTTTCGTAGTGCTTTTTTTAAATCTATAGAGCCGTTTAGAGGCAGTGAGAGCTTCATTGATGTAAATTATTATCTGCTTTTTTCTGCATTAGAATCATTAAGTCGATATCATCTTGATGATTATGATTCAAAGAATGTCTCCACTCCTATTGCAAAATTTCTTAAGCCATATAACTTTGATATATCTCAAGACAATGTCAAAAATTTAACACAATCCGTTTCCACATATACCCATTTACGCAATGCTTTATTTCATAATGGAAAATTGGAATGTGAGCCAAATATAAATGGAACATATATAAAACTCGAAATGTCAGAATATTATGCTAATTTCAGTATGCTAGTCCCACTGGTGATGTTGAAATATATCGGCTTTGATGATGGTTATACTAATTGGAATTCTTGGCTTGATCGAATGCCATTTAAGTAATCATCCAAGTTAAAAAATTGGCTTGAGATCTTCACTCAAGCCATGATGGCAACTCACACAAGCATGGCTTTATAAAATTTAGATAAATTCTTCCAACACTGAGTTTAAAAATACATGCCCTTGCTCGGTACATGCTAAGCGCATGGCATCATCCACCATTAATTTTCGACTGCGTAGTGAGTCTAACGTTTCAGCCAAACTATCCAGATTCAAACCTGTACGCTGCGCATAATATTCAGCTGCAACCCCATCATTTAAACGCAAAGCATTCATCATAAATTCAAATGGAAGTTCATCGGCTTCAATCCGCTTAAACTGCACATGCTCCGCAGGGACTTTAGCCAAATAGTCTTTAGGTAAACGAGTTTTCTGGAAACGATAGACTCCATCTGGCTGGGTCACTTTGGCATGTGCACCTGCCCCTATCGCTAAATAGTCGCCAAACTGCCAGTAATTCAAATTATGCGCGGAAGGCTGCTCTTTACGCCATGCCGAAACTTCATAATTGATAAAACCCTGCGCTTTTAAATAAGCTTCACCTTGGGCTTGAATCTCTTCAAGCACATCGTCCACAGGTAAGACAGGCTTGGTTCTAAAGAACACGGTATTCGGTTCAATCGTGAGTTGATACCATGAAATATGGGTTGCGCCATTGTCCACGGCAAGCTTCAAATCCAGTAGAGCTTGCTCTAGAGTCTGCTCAGGTAAACCATGCATGAGGTCGACATTAATGTGTTTAAAGCCTGCATCACGCGCAAGGCCTATCGCAGAAATCGCATCGGCGTTACTGTGAATTCGTCCCAACTTGGTTAAATGTTCAGTATTAAAACTTTGAACCCCTATCGACAAGCGATTGATACCTGCTGCCAAATAATCGGCAAAAGGGTCATGTTCGACTGTACCCGGATTGGCTTCTAAGGTAATTTCACAATCCGCCTCAAAAGGCAGTAATGCTTTTAACTGGGCAAATAACCATTGATACCCTTGTGCTGAAATCAAAGACGGCGTTCCGCCGCCAATAAACACACTATGAATATGACGCCCTTGAGCAAACTCGAGTTGAGTTTTATAGTCCTCGACCAAAGCATGTAAATATTCTTGCTCTAGATCTAAAGACAGTTTGCCATCTGGCACCGCATGCGAGTTAAAGTCGCAATAGGGACACTTACGCACACACCACGGCATGTGAATATATAAAGACAACGGAATATTTGCAGGATGTAAATCAGTCAAGGAATAGACTCTAAAGCACAGCGGTAATCTTGCATATTTTAACATGACTGCATCAAGACACTTATGAAATCTGAATCTATTTGGATTAGACTGATAAAAAGACAAGAAGAATGAATGGTTTAAAATGATGAAAATATCGAGCCACTTGCTGTTTATGCTACCACTGGCCTTTGGTATTGGCATTGCTATGACTTTTCAAACGGCGCTGAATACACAGCTCCGAGAATATCTATACTCACCCCTGCAAGCCGCGCTGTTATCCTTCTTCATTGGAACCTGCGTTTTAGCGCTTTTGGTTGTACTCCAACCTGTGGACAAACCACAGTTACATGATTTTTCCAATATTCCATGGTACTTATGGCTCGGTGGCTGCTTAGGGGTTTATGCCATCAGTATAAGCATCTATACTGCGCCTAAATTAGGCTTTCTCACGTTTTCAGGTTTGGTTATTTTTGGACAAATCCTGACCTCGATGATTTTTGACCACTATGGTCTACTTGGTACCGAAAAAACCCCTGTCAATTGGCAGCGTTTACTTGGTGGCGTCGTAATTTTTATTGGTGTGCTTCTCACTTTACAACGCTGAATTTATTTAGACCAAGCACATGATGAATATGAGTAATTTTTGTGTCGACTACAAATAAAATCACGTCCCATCGTTTCGAATTAAAAAAGTTATTGGTGTTAATGCTGCCCATCCTGATTACGCAGTTTTCTCAAGCGGGTCTCGGGTTAATTGATACCATCATGGCGGGGCATTTATCCCCTACCGATTTAGCCTCAATTGCCGTCGGTGTCGGTTTATGGATACCAGTGATGTTGCTATTCAGTGGCATCATGATTGCGACAACGCCGTTGGTGGCAGAAGCCAATGGCGCACGCACCCCTGAAAAAATCGCCACTATTGCTCGTCAATCCCTGTGGGTGGCCTTTATTTTGGGGAGCATTGCGGGTTTAATTTTACAAGCCATGCCGCTGTTATTGCCCCTCATGGGTGTTCCTGCAAACTTACTACCTAAAGCCAGCCTATTTTTACATGCCATTGGCTTTGGCATGCCTGCGGTGACTATGTATGCAGCACTGCGCGGATATTCTGAGGCACTTGGTCATCCACGTCCTGTCACTGTCATTAGCTTAGCGGCGTTAGTCCTTTTAGTTCCCCTGAATTTTGTCTTTATGTATGGTTTCGGACCGATTCCAGCGCTCGGTTCAGCAGGCTGCGGATTTGCCACTGCGATTTTACAGTGGATCATGTTTTTCACCTTAGCCACTTATATTTTTAAAGCCTCGGCGTATCAAAAAACTCAAGTGTTTAGCACTTGGGAGAAGATGGATCGCTATTGGATTGAGCGTATTTTAAAACTTGGTCTACCCATTGGCTTAGCTATTTTCTTCGAAGTCAGTATTTTTAGTACCGCTGCAATTATTCTCAGTCCATTGGGTGAAACCATTGTGGCAGCGCATCAGATTGCAATGTCGGTCACCTCTCAGTTGTTTATGATTCCGATGTCCCTTGCCATCGCCCTGACTATTCGTGTCGGGACTTACTATGGCGAGAAAAACTGGATCGCAATGCGAAAGGTGCAAAAACTCGGACTGGCGACAAGTACGGTTTTGGCGCTGATGACCATGTTACTGATTGCACTGTTTCGTCCTGAAATTGTGGCGATTTATACCTCAGATCATGAAGTATCGGAAGTTGCGATGTATTTACTGCTGTTCGCACTCGCCTACCAGCTGATGGATGCTTGGCAAATTAGTGCCGCAGGCTGCTTACGCGGCATGCAAGATACCAAAGGCCCAATGTGGATTACCATGGTTGCCTATTGGATCGTGGCTTTCCCAGTCAGCATTTATTTGGCGCGCTACACCAATATAGGTGCAGCAGGTGTTTGGATTGGACTGATTGTTGGTTTAAGCGTGGCGTGTGCCCTGCTCTTGCTCCGTCTTTATAACAACAATAAACGCCTCAGTCAGGACTATCCATAAGTCATGCATGGCATGGAATAGGAAGGAGCCAGACTCTTCTCCTATTCCAGCTGTTCTACTGTTGTGCCAAAGCGTCTTTCAGACCTTGTGGCACTTCACTCTCATCCTCAACGTCTTTAACCACCACCTGCCCCACGATCACCTCACTACCATTAAAGGTCATGGTGGGTGAACCATACAGGCTATAACCTTCATTCAGTGCTTTGGTGACACGCGCACAAAAATGCACATCGTCCTTGCCTGTAAAATAACGATAAACTTTCATTTATTTCTTACTCAAATTTTTTCGCACAGTGTAACGCGATTTTTAAATGCAGCGACATCTTGTGTGCAATTCACTCAATTGACCACTATTATTTAAATAGAAACATCAGCTTAACAATTTAAAGTAGGCAGTTTTGCATTTGTCGCCTATGATCAAATCTGAGATGTAATGAAGATGCCCCGAGGAATATCGCATGGCAAATACGACTCGTACGCCCGGTCGTCGCTTTATGAAACTTGCCAGCATGACGGCAAGTATCGCAACCAAAACTGTGACCAATTCAATTAAAAACTTCAATGCCGATGAAGATAAAAAAAATGCGGCGCGCAGTCAGCTTTTTCAGGACATTGGACTTCAAATTGCAGACACCTTAGGTGAAATGAAAGGTGCCGTGATGAAAGTCGGGCAAATTGCATCTCAATACAAAGATATTTTCCCGCCTGAAGTGGCACGTGCAATTAGTAAATTACAACGTCAAGCGCCTGCGATGCCTTTTCAAGAGATCAAAGCTCAAGTTGAAAAAGAACTCGGCAAGCCGCTCAATCAAATTTTTACCACCTTTGATGAACAACCCTTTGCCGCGGCCTCCATTGGCCAAGTGCATAGAGCTACTTTACCGAGTGGTGAGCAAGTTGTAGTTAAAGTTCAATATCCGGGCGTAGAAGAAGCCTGTGAAAGCGACTTAAAACAAGTCCGTTTAGCGCTACGCCTAATGGGTGTGCTTAAAGTTGACCGTAAGCTGCAAGATCAACTCTTTAAAGAAATTCAGGACAGTTTAGACAACGAGCTGAACTATCAAATAGAAGCCCAAAACTTAGAGGTCGCACGTACCTTTCATCAAGCTTTAGACCCTAAAATTATTATTCCTCAAGTCTACAAAGACTATTCAAGACGTCATATTTTGACCTTAAGCTTGGAGCACGGCGAAAGCATTGAAACTGCCAGTACATGGTCACAAGAGACGCGCAATGAACTGGGCCGTCGTTTATTCCGTGCCATTGGTCGTGAGATTTTCTTTCTAAAACGCTTTCACTGCGACCCCCACCCGGGTAACTTTGCCTTTCGTGAAGATGGTAGCGTGATCGTGTATGACTACGGTGGTGTCAAAACCCTATCGACAGAAATCGTGATGCATTTTAAGCAGCTGATTCAAGCGGCGCGCGACAGTAATATCTTGGCCATGGAGCAGCAACTGACTGCTTTGCACTCTATGTCCGAACAAGGCAAATTTCCTGCCGAACTGTATGAAGCATGGTTAGAAGTGCTGATGCGCCCCCTTACGACCATGTATGACTTTGCTGAGAACTCAGCGCATCATGATGGCATTGAACTGGTCAAGCCATCTCTGAAATATTGGGATGTATTTAAACCCTCACCCGATACACTCATGGTGAATCGAACAGTCTCAGGGCATTATTGGAACCTGATTCATCTCAAAGTGCACGACAACCTCAATGATCTATTTGAAGAGTTGGTCCCTCCTCCTGCCTAAATAAGAACTGCGGGCACGATAAAATCGCTACAACTCAATAAACCCAGTTACATAAAGGCACTGGGTTTATTTTGACTTCTTTATTGTTATATTATAACATTTCAAAATAACACATTTAAGGAGAAGTCTATGCGTGCCAATATTCATCCAGAGTATCGTGAAGTCCTGTTCCATGACACCAATGCCGACGCGTTTTTCGTGATCGGCAGTACCTTACAAAGTCATCAAACTCGAGAGTATGAAGGCAAGACTTATCCTTACGTCAGTTTAGATATCTCAAGTGCTTCACATCCGTTTTATACCGGTGAACAACGTCAAACTAGTAATGAAGGTCGTGTTGCAAGCTTCAATAAACGTTTCGCGCGTTTCAAACGCTCACAATAATTTCATTTTTCTTTAAGCTATACGCGTTATAGTAAAGATATCAAGAAGCCTAAGACCTCCTCCAGCTTAGGCTTCTTTTTTATGCGTTCTTTTCTGGTTCCTATTTTGACCAGCTTTTTTCTTAATGTTTAAGCACACTATCCAACAGATAAAATCCGATCCCAAGCACGATGACACCCACCACTAAACTCGACAGCCCATAGCTCAACGCTAGGACAGTTTGTCCCTGTCTAAATAACTGAAAAGTTTCGAGGCCAAAACTCGAAAATGTCGTAAAACCTCCCAATATGCCCACCATCAAAAATAAACGCGCTTCTTGTTGTAGTACTGGAAACTTTTGGCTAAATGCAAAGAAAACACCCGCAGCAAAACAACCGATGATGTTGATCCACCATGTCGGCCATGGAAAACTCATACTCGGTTTAAACAACCATAATCCTGCACCGTAGCGTAAACAGGCCCCTATTCCGCCCCCCATTGCCACCAAGATCCAATTCATTGACCTATCCTATTCTTTACAAAATGCGGTATGGATAAGTCCAAAGTTATCCACAGTTCATCAACTATAATGCTATTAAACCTGAATCAATCCTCGTACTTCAAGGTTTTTCAACATCGCTTGTTGCCCCTACATATCTTCTTATCTCACTCTCAAAAGTGAACATCAGCATTCAAACTCACACATGCTTTACATGGGATATTGAACCCTGCATCGCCGAATATCTTTACTTCACCCTAGTGTGCTCTATGACCAATACAACATAGATTCCCAAAATCACTAGCAACCGTTCTTCATGCAAAACAGAAGGTTTTCTCTCAGGCAAAAACTCCCAAACATGCAATTTTTGGGTATGATGTGGACATAAATTTAGTCGGAAATAGACGCATGGCACAGGTACTATTGGCTCAGCTTGCAGCGGGCGAAGCAAAGTTTTCAGATGTATTGGCTTTTATTGAAGCAGCCTATACACATACACCAACTGCATTTAAAAATGGTTTGCAGCACAATGCGGCAACTGAAAACCAAGGCAGCGCGAAAGTGTTTTCATTTGCACAGCTTCAAGGCCTCGATCAAACACAAACTTTAAGCCTATTTGCAGAACACTATGCTTCTGTTTTAGCCACACCTGATGCAACAGATCATCAAAATATTCGTCAGTTCATGTTGAATGGATGGGACGGTATTGAATTTGACGGTACGGCATTAACTGCAAAATAAAGATAAAAAACCACGTTCAAGTTACTTGAGCGTGGTTTTTCGAACAAATACAAGATTAATTTTATTATCAGATATTTATAAACACTATTAACATTGATACACCTATAAGCATCCACAGATTTGACCAATAGGTTTCACGTGGAGCAAGACTTCATATGGGTGTTAATCAGCTATAAAACATTAAAACAGCACGATGAAGTAACCCAGCGCTACTTTCACATTACCCCTTTACCCGTTCAATCCATTGGATTGAGTTGACCCGAAATACTTCACACGCACCATCGCCCGTATCAGTCGGGGTTAAGGATGAGGTCCAGACCATATCTTTGTCTTTAATTTCAACCAACTCACCTTTTAAACGAACCAAATCACCACGTTTCACGTGTTTAATTTGTTTAGCAATTTCTGGGTTGGCTGGAATAATGTGCATATTCGACACCATTTGCATAGCTTGCTCGGCAGGCACAGGCAAACGATCGATTTTCCAGTTGAGATAACGGTCGTATTGATTCACCGTAATATGGCGTGCAATTTCAGGTTCAGCAAATAAGCCCCAACTCACGGCGTAGTCAATCGGAGAGAATTTGGCTTGTGCATCATCCGAATACATTTTAGAACCTAAAATTCGAAAATCACCTTTAAACGGTTTCAATACCGAAATCGATTGATCTTTAGAGGTCGGCGCTAAACCTTTGGCAATGTTGTAATCCACAGTGGCACTTGCACTGATGGGCAACAGCAAACTGCTGAGTAAACCGAGCAGGATAAATTTAGATTTCATTGCAAACCTCATTCCCATCGACCTAGGAAAATACGAACCAATTTCATCTTAGTCCAGTTTCCTGAAAAGAAGCTTATGAACTTAGTAACATTGTGAACGAATTATGCAGTCTACTTTTAGCCACAGCACTTTTCAGTTAGGCTAGAGCTGAAGAACAGAGCCCCAAAAAACAATCATGGTTTATAAATACTATCAACAGCACATCTTTCCGCATGTCCTGAATCAGGTCATGCAAGTACCAAGCTTAATGGACAAGCGCCGCGAACTGCTTTTGCCAATTCAGGGAGAGGTATTGGAAATTGGTTTTGGTACAGGGCTGAATCTACCCTTTTATCAAAATGTCGATACTGTCTTTGCCCTTGAACCCAGTCCTGAAATTTATCATTTGGCTGTAGAGCGGGTACAGGCGGCCCCGTTTGAAGTACATCACTTACAAGCACGGGCAGAAAAGCTACCTTTTGCTGACCACAGCCTTGAACATGTAGTCAGTACGTGGACGCTGTGTAGTATTGCAGAGCTAGAACAGGCTTTGCTAGAAATATTACGAGTACTCAAACCTGGCGGTACCTTACATGTAGTGGAGCATGTGTTAAACACCAATAACCTGTATATTCAGCGCCTACAACACTTACTCACGCCTGTGCAAAAGCGTTTAGCGGATGGCTGCCATCTCAATCGAAATATTGAACAGTCCTTAAAAACAGCAGGATTTAATATGATAGAACAACACTACTTTTATGCCGAAGGTATTCCGAAACTCGGACAGCTGATGTTTTTTGCACATGCTCAAAAGCCACACTCAAGCGATGGATCATGATAGTCATATAGAAAGCATCTGCTCTATATAAAGAAATGCCTTCATGGGTAGACATTATCAAGCTTATTCGATCGTATCGAAGTCGATGCGGACCGTTTCAAAACGAACCCGCCCTGCTTGAATCGCTTGCGCAATGGCAACTTGTCCTTTGGTTAACCTCGCCCCACCGCTTTTAATATCAATGAGAACAATTTCAATATCCTCTGGTCGCCCTTCACCATCACGTAGGTCGGTATAACCATCAAAGACCACATAGTCGACAGGATCACCCAAAAACTTGGCATCACTAGGTAAGTATTCAAACTGCGGCATAATCGGTGCTAGTTGCTCCGCCATTTTGCCTTTGAGCACTGCACGACTGGTATTGACACTGCGCTTTTGTGCTTGAGCCAAAGCCTGCTGATGCTCTAGTTCTAATTCGGCAATGTAGCGCTCATATTCTGCTTTGATGCGTCCATTTCGGCTGTGACTTAAAATAAGGGTGGTCAAGACCACACCAATTGCTGCACCGATCAACATTGCCATCCATATGGACATGGTTCTTTCCTAATTTTGTGCTACAGGTAGCAAGATTTAAACTTACAACTTTGGTTTGGTGTCATATGCGACACACAAAAGAATGATATGCTAGGGGTGAGCAGAATAAAATCATTTAAGGTCATGAAAACGATATTAATCGCCAACCAAAAAGGTGGCTGTGGCAAAACGATAACCGCAATCAATTTAGCTTCGGCACTCGCACAAAAAGGTTATAAAGTGGCTTTGGCCGATGCCGATAATCAAAAATCTGCTCGTCAGTGGTTAAAACAGCGTCCAGAGCAAGTGGCGCATATTCAAAGTTTAGATTGGCGCCATGAGAAATCGATAGGTGAAGTGCCTAAAAACATTGAATATTTAATTATCGATGCGCCGGGTGCGCTGTCTGGTGAGCATGCCGAACAGCTGGTCAGTGAAGCGCATGCGATTGTGACGCCACTGCAACCCTCGTTTTTTGATATTGACAGTACCCGTCGTTTTTTAAAGCATTTACAAGACATTAAACGCATTCGTAAAGGCAAAGTGCAAATTTTGCTTTTGGCCAATCGGGTCAAAGCCAACAGCGCCAGTGCCAAAGACATCCAAGATTTTTTTGCGAAAATTGAACAACAACCTGTAGCATGGATTTCAGAACGTACTGCGTATGGCCAATTGGCAATGCAAGGTTTAAGCGTATTTGATAAAACACAAAAGAATTACCTCTCCATTCAAAGCCAATGGCAACCGCTGCTGAACGCCATTGTCGATGACCCAAGTGCTTGGTTCTAAAATATTTTGCTATAGATAAAACAGGGCTATTCCCTATTTATAGTCGGTTATTCACGAGAACTTACCAAGGGTACGTTCTCGTGCGCATTTTTTTCAGTTAATATGACTTTGACCTTAGAGATATAGCAGTGAATACCGTGCAACGATACGCACCAGCCTTACAAAAAGTATTGTTATTTGGACTGATTTTTATTCTGTTCTATTTGAGCTTTCAAGTCCTGAAATACTTTATTGTACCTGTGCTTTGGGCTGCGATTATTGCCTACATCACATGGCCTTTATATCACTCAGTGCAGAAACTCTGTGGACCACGTCCAACCTTAAGCGCCACCATCATGATCAGTATGGTGGTGTTAGTTGTCGGTATCCCGCTGACTTTTGCCATCTTTATGCTGCAACATGAAGGTCGTAATCTATTTTATGAACTACAAAGACAAGTGTTCTCAGGTCATTTAGATGTTCCGCAATTTATTCGGGACTTGCCTATTATTGGTAAAGAAGTCACTCGTACTTTAAAAGAAATCAATACCGATCCGAACAGTATTGTACAAAATGTCTCGGGCTGGTTCCAAAGCCACTTAAATTATGGTCGTTTGGTGCTGAGTGAAATCAGTAAGAATATTTTTAAACTCTGTTTTGCGGTGATGTCTTTATTCTTCTTCTATCGTGACGGACAAACCATTTTAAATCAGGTCAGTAAAGCGCTGGAAATGGTGATTGGCCCACGTATCCACCACTATTTAGACACCATTTCTGAAACAACACGTGCTGTGGTCTATGGGGTTGGTCTGACTGCAATTGCGCAAGCACTCTTGGCAGGCCTAAGCTATTTTGTTGCTGGTGTCCCAAACCCAATGGTACTGACCATTGTAACCTTTATCTTTGCACTCATTCCTTTTGGCCCTCCTGTAGCATATAGCGCCGTGTCTTTATGGTTATTCTCTCAAGGGCAGACCATTGAAGCGATTGGAGTGATGGTATGGGGGGTTTGCGTGGTCAGCACGGCAGACAATGTAATTCGCCCATTGGTGATCTCAGGTGCAACGCAAATTCCGTTCTTACTCATCATGTTTGGTGTATTGGGTGGTTTAGCCAGCTTTGGTATGGTCGGCTTATTTGTCGGACCCGTGATTCTAGCGGTACTGTTAGCCATTTGGCGCGAATGGCTACATGAACAAATCAATGAACCCCTAATGATGCCGAAAGCGACATTGGCTTATGATCCACCTGAAGAGCCTTTAGATACGCCCAAAAAATAAGTTCAGTGAAATGACTTGAACGCATACTTTCCTCGAAAGTATGCGTTTTTTTATGTCAGATACAAAAACACTCTACGGACAACATTGAACCGAGGCCCTGCCTTTGTTTGACTGGTTCTGAATTTTAAGGAAAAAAGGATCCAACATGTTGTCTTCTGCTTTCAAACTAAGCGCACTTGTGACTTTAATCGGTTTAGGGACTGTGGCATGTACCACTACACCCACTGAAACCAACACAATGGTCAAAGACGTCGATGTACACGCTGTTTCAACTGCAGGTGTGGGACAAAAAATTGGCACCATTCGTTTTATTGATAGCCCTGTTGGTTTAGCGATTCAAACCAATTTGACTCAACTTCCACCCGGCCCACACGGTTTTCATATCCATGAAAAAGGTTCGTGTGATGTAGCTGAGAAAGAAGGAAAACCTGTGGCTGCTCTAGCAGCTGGGGGACACTTTAACCCAGAAAAAGCACCAAACCATGGTACACCACTCAATGGCCATATGGGCGATTTACCTATTCTGAATGTCGACTCAGCAGGCAATGCAAAAGTTAACTTACTCGCTCCTCGCTTAAGTTTAGCTGACGTTGAGGGCTTAGCGGTGATGGTACATGCAGGTGGTGATAACTATTCAGACACCCCTAAACCACTTGGCGGTGGCGGTGACCGTATCGCCTGTGGCGTGATTAAGTAACTCTATCGCCCCCTGCACTGTGAATAAAGCAGTGTTTTGACCGCACACATGTGGATAAGTTTCGACTTATACACACAATGCAGCGGAGCCATGCTCCGCTGCATTTTTATTGTCATAGGTGAATTTTTCATGCAATGGACCACAGCATTAAATTGACAGTGCCCTGAAAAAAGTTCAGGCTAAAACCAAAATAAAACTAAGCCTAGACTATTACATCGTGAACAATTTTCGTCAGTGGTTTCAGTCCTTTCAGTCCAATGCAATTTTTATGTATTGCTTGCAAATCTTGATTGTGCTGAGTGGTACAACCTTAGGTTTATATTTCTTAGGACTGCAACAGCTCATCGTTCCGACCACATTAGGTGCAATTGCAACTGCCTTGACTGACTTCGACGACCGACTCAGTATTCGTCTCAGAAACCTTGCCTATGTCTGTGTCTTGTTCTTTAGCGTCAGTAGCATCTTAGATTTTTTACATCCTTATAAATTCTTCTTCATCTTATATTTATCACTGTCTAGTGCTTGTTTTATTTTACTGGGGGCACTGGGGCAACGCTATGCAGCGATGAGCTTTGGCACCATTCTACTTTCCCTATACAGTATGTTTGGCCTAGGTGAATATTCGGTTTGGTACTTTCAACCCAGCTGTTTTGTCTTGGGAGCGTTGTGGTATGGCTGTACCGCCATTGTGTTTTATATTCTTAAACCCACCTTGGCTGTTCAGGACAACTTAGCCCGCTGTTTTAACCAAGTTGCCGATTTGCTCAACGCGAAAGCACGTCTATTCGACCCAGACAATCGAGACAATGTAGAAGCGCTGCTCTACGATTTATCCTTACAAAACAGTACTGTGGTGCAAAGTTTTAACCACACCAAAAGCTCACTACTGACACGACTAAAAGCATCTCGCGCCAACCAAAATACAATTTATTGGCTCAATCTCTACTTTCTCGTTCAAGACATTCATGAACAAGCCAGCTCTAATTATTTACACTATGAGCAGTTACATCAAAACTTTAGCCGTACTGACCTCATTTTTCGTATTCAAAAAAATATTCGGCTGCAAGCCCTTGCCTGTCAGGCTTTGGCACGGTGTATCTTAGCCAATCAAACCTATGTATCCGACCCAACGACCACTCAGGCGTTGCTGAATTTACACAGTTCCATGCAGGACTGGATTCGAGATCATCCACACAATATTGAAGTCAAAAATCTACAACTGATTTTAAATAATTTGGACAGTGTGCATGAACGTTTTCAGCACCTCAACCAACTACAATCGCGCCAAGAACAGCGTTATCAGTAGCATATTGATAACCTCAACTTATATGATGATGATATCCATGATTGGCATGATCTGTGGCTCAAACTCAGTCAACATCTCACTCCCCAATCCGCACTGTTTCGCCATGCGGTGCGCATCGCCTTTGTCTTTACTGTCGGTTATGGCATCTCGCTTCTGCCCTTTGCGCAACATGGCTATTGGATTTTGCTCACCAGTTTATTTGTTTGCCAAATGCGTTATTTCGCCACCAAAAGCCGCTTAAAAATGCGAACCTTGGGCACTATTTTGGGCGTTGTTTTAGGGATTCCGCTGCTGTATTTCGTCCCAAGTATTGAAGGAAAACTACTGCTAACCATTATTTTTGGCGTGTGCTTTTTCTATCTCAGTTCCAAGAAATATGCCATGGCGACCCTGATGGCAACACTCATGGTGCTGCTGATTTTCAATTTAAAAGGTGCAGGCTATGCCATTATTTTACCGCGAATTATAGATACCTTCATTGGCTGTGCCATTGCTTGGTTCGCAGTGAGTTTTATTTGGCCCGATTGGGACTTCCGCAATATTTCCAACACCATTAAAAAAGCATCAGATGCAACCCTCAACTATTTCAATGCCATTTGTGAACAGTACCAACAGGGCAAAAATAATAGTCTGAGTTACCGCAGTGCGCGTCGTACTGCGCATAATGCTCAAACTGAACTTGCAAGCATGATTTCTAGTCTCAGTACCGAGCCCAATCCAAACCCAGAACTGGTACATCATGCTTTTCGCTACTTGGTATATAGCCACAGTCAACTCAGTTATATTTCTGCTTTGGGAAGTCACCGAGAATTGGTGCAGGATACACAAGTGCTGGAACTCATGCTGTGGTGTCAAAATACGCTGAATCATGTACTGCTCCATCAGCAGGCATTAGCTGAACTCGACATCCAGCAGAAACTGGCAGAGATTAAACGCTTAAATGCTCAAGAAACAATGAATCAGAATTTACACTTGGTACTCAAACAAATCAGTCTACTACTGGAAACCTTGCCTGAATTGCTGAAGTTAAAAACTGAACTGCTCGTCCGAGACATTAAATAAAACGGATGACACAACGACGATCTTTAAATGGTTCATAATGTACGGGTGTATTGTGGTTCATTTTTATCTAGTTCTTGCGTACACTCGAGCTTCATTCTCATAGATTTTTTGACCATGAACATTCAGACATTACGTGTTGTAGGATTTTTAGAAGGGATTTCTTTTTTGCTGTTGTTATTCATTGCGATGCCAATGAAATACATCTTTGATAACCCCATCCTAGTCAAATACGTGGGTATGGGCCATGGCATATTATTTATCCTGTTTCTCATCGTGCTGTTTGTGGTCTGTGAAAAGCAAAAATGGTCTTTGAAGATGTTTATTCTAGGTTTGATTGCTTCGATCTTACCCTTTGGCCCTTTTGTGTTTGATGCCAAAATTAAAAAATTAGAACCTGAGCAAGCTGAAGCCTAAGTTTAAAAAACTGGCTTTAAAAAGGATTTTGTAAAGCAGTAATAAAAAGCGCCCATTCAAATAAATGCGCGCTTTTTTATGATGTGAACTTCGCTGAATTCAGCGAATAAAATCTTAGTAAACACCACGCTCAAGACGTTTTTGCATCACTTTTTTCACGGTCGCACGTGGAAAGCTAAACCACAGTGAAATCAAAATGAGGCAGACCAAACTGTAGGCCCAAAGACCATATGCCACATAAGCCATGCGAACCAGTTCAATCACGAAGAAGAACGTAAACATCATCAGTACCGAAACGGCTGCGGCAACTGTCCCTTTGGATACTTCCGATGACATCAAAGCAAAGCGATATAACACAGAAAAACTGATGCCTTCGCCAAAGCTCACCAAAGTCATCCCCACAATCAGTAACGGCAAGAAATAGCTTTGGAAAATGGTGCCGAGCACCACCAAGAGCGTACCAACGAACATCAAAGGCAAACCGAGTAACACGGTTTTACCCAATGCCATTTTGTCGATGACTTTAATCAGTACAATGTTGCCCAGAATGAGACCACCCAAGACGGGGAACTGCGCCAAGCCGTATTGCATACTGCTCAAGCCAAGTTCCTCCACCAAAATCACAGGCGACAACGCAATCCACAGCATCAAAGGCATCGCTACCATAGGCAAACCAAAGGTGAGCGCCAAAAAGGTCTTATTTTTATAGACCGTTTTATAGTCATCCCAAATATAGCGCAGCGGTTTTTTCGGATGACGCTGCTGTGTCGCAGGCATTTTGGCTTTTAAACCAAACCAACTTAAAAAAGCCAAAAAGGCAATGCCAATAAAGCCCCAATGCCATGACACATGGTCAATCATAAACGCGCCCACTACAGGGCCAAGCAGCGGTGCCAGCAGAGAAATATTTGCCATGAGTGCCATGACTTTAATGGCATCACGCTCTTCAAAACTTTCCTGTACTGCTGCATAACCCACAGCAGAAATCATCGATAGCCCCACGCCTTGTAAGAAGCGGAGCGCCAAAAAAGACTCAATGTTTTGAGTGAGTAAAATCGCGAGGCAGGTCAGCACGAAAAATGCCACACCTGCGAGCAACACTTTTTTACGGCCTAAACGGTCTGAGAGTGGTCCAAGCAGCCATGCGACACAAGCCCCGCCCAGTAAATAAAAGGACATAGACGATGGTGCCCACGCACTGCTTACCCCAAAATCTTGGGTAATCGCGAGCATGGCAGGCTGGACTAAATCGTTACCGATATAGACCGAAAATTCGAATAAAACCAATGCCAAAGGAAACATCAATGTGGCACGGCTTAACTTTAAAGTTTGTACGTTTTGCATTGTTATCTACATATAAAATGCGTACAAGCCTGAGCAAAGTCAGTTAGAGGGAGAGACGACTAAGCCCAATGGCAAGCACTGTAAAATTGAATAAAAAATGTGTGGGTGCGAGAAATGCACACTGGTTTTACGCTGTATTCACAAAGCGTTTTTAGAAAAGGTGTTATTAAAATAGACTGAGCGGTGACACTGACAAAGCTCAGTTAAGCTATTTTAGCAGTGTTGCATCTGTTTGTATTGTTACTTTTTTAAGTTTCATCTGTCGCATTTGGTTTTGTATTAGGCGCAATAAAATGCCCTTGTTTTAAGTCCTCATACGCCTGTAAAACTTCGGTGAAGGTGTTCATGACAAAATAACCGCGTCCATAAATCGGTTCATTTAAAGGCTGCCCACTGAGTAATAAAAAAGCGCTGTCTTGTACCGCTTGTATTTCAAGGTGCTCGCCATGATTGGACATGACTGCCATCTGCTGTGCTTCAACGGTTTCGCCACTATTGAGTTGAAGACGACCACTACGGATATACAGCAGTGTCGTTTCGCCTTCCAATGCAGGTAAAACTGTTTTCGTATCCGCTGCAAGCTGAACATCCAACACGGTCATAGGGCTATGCGTTTGAGCAGGCCCTGTCTGGTTTTCATACGTCCCTTCAATCACCCTGACCGTTCCTTGAGCTTTCGCCAACTCAAGCTTTGGAATGGCTTCATGACTCAAGTGCTGATAACGTGCAGAATTCATTTTGTCTTTGGTAGGTAGGTTGACCCACAACTGGATCATTTCAAATGCCCCGCCTGTTTTGGAAAATGCTTCACTAAATACTTCTTCGTGCAGCACCCCGGCCCCTGCCGTCATCCACTGTACATCCCCTGCCCCAATCACACCACCACCACCTGTCGAGTCCTGATGGGCAAGCTCACCTTGATAAACAATCGTTACGGTTTCAAAGCCACGATGCGGATGTTCACTCACGCCCTTTTTTAAGTGAGTCGGCTGTAAATAACTCGGGCCGATATGATCCAGCAATAGAAAAGGTGAGACCGAGTTCCCTAGTTCATAGTGTGAAAACACGGAGATGACTGGGGCGAAGTCGCCTACAGCCGTACGTGTACTTTCTGAGTGAATAAAGGCAAGGGTTTTCATTTTAATTTATCAATAATTTTTAATTCTAAATCTCTATAAGAAAGTGTTTGTAATGGCATTCTTAAAACAGCACTTTCTGAATTCCAAACTAAGATTTTACCATCTGAACCTTTTCTTTTTAATTTTTGCCCAACGCCTAAAGACATTGAAAATAAATTCACAAAGCTTCTAGCCCCAACCCCAACAAAGGGCTCAAAAATCAATTTATTTTTTGTTTCATGCTCAGTCGTCTCCCATTTTTGTGTTATTGCTTCTTTATGCATATCAATTGCTTTACTTTTTGGGTAAGGCTCAACAAAAATAACTTTTTCAATCCCAGCCGCAAGTATATGTTTTGCACAATTATGACAAGGGAATGTTGTTACAAACAAAGTTGCACCTAAAGTTGAAATATTGGTTCGACTACAGCTTAATAGCGCATCCATCTCTGCATGTACCACCCTACCATATTCTGTAATATCTTTAATTTTACTATTTTTTAGTGCACTCTCGATTTCAGTTGTTATATTTTGTACACGTTCAGAATCTACTGATTTCTCAATAACTGCGGTTATACTTTCAAGGACTTCATTAATAATTTTATTTTTTTCTTTTGTATTAGCATCTTCACCAACTTTGAAATCTCTCCCGTTTTCAAAATCTTCAACTCGTCCTGTACTTTCATCAAAATAAGGCCAATATGTCCCACCTTTAAACTTAGGAACATCATTCGAACCTATTGCTAAAATATTTTTATCTTTAGCAACAACTGCACCAACTTGTCTAGATAAATCAGCAGATCGAACACTAGCTGTAAAAGACATATATGTTGCAAATTCATTGAATGTTGGTGTTATATAAGGATTTTGGAAAACTATACTTAAGAATCTAAAACAGGCTTCTTTTAACTCGTTGTGATTCGAATCAAATTTTAAAAAGTAATCTGCTAAATGAAAGGCCTCTCTTGTATGCTGTCCATAAGCATTTTTTTCACCCTCATCTCTTTCAATTAGTTGAGTGGCTTTATCTTCAGTAATTCCATGTTCATGAACTAAGGAATTAATTCGCGCTGTTTTTGATTCATATAAGGAAAGTTGAAAAAAACCATTTGTATATATTTGACGTAATGCTTTAATTTCATCTTCATGTTTTAAAGAATCAACAATATAGGCCACACGTCTTTGATTCGTATTTTTTCCAGAGTTGATTTTAGCCCATTCTTGTCTTCGTTGATGAATTTCCTTTGTCACTTGTAAGGCAATAAAATCATGATCTTCAAATCTTAATTCATTTCCCTTATCCATGAATTGAGAAATTCGTTCGAAGGTGTTATTAAAACTATGTCCTTCAGGAAAATGTTTAGCCAAAATATTTTTTGAAACTTTAGGGTGTGTTGACACTTTTAGCTTAAAAAAATAGCGAAGTAGTAAAATCAAATCGCCAAACCCAATTTTACTATTCGCTATGCCTCGTACCATGCTGACAGATCAACACTGGCAAAAGTTGAAAGTTATTCTGCGTAATTTATCCATTCACCACAACTCAAATTTACGCAATTTTATTGAAGCTATTCTCTATAGAATTAGAACAGGCTGTCCGTGGCGAGATATTCCTTGTTGTTTTGGTCATTCAAACTCTATTTTCAAACGTTTTAATCGTTGGTCAAGCAGCGGTAAGTTACTTAGATTATTCAAATTACTAGCCTCATGCCCCGATATGGAGTGGATTTTTATTGATGGCTCTCATGTACGTGCTCATCAACATTCTGCCGGCATAGCGAATCAATCTATTTCTAAAAGTGTAGGAGGAAACTCCTCAAAAATACATTTGATTGTTGATGCACATGGCAATCCTATTGATTTCATGATTACCGATGGAACCACACATGATATTAAAGTTGCACCTGATTTAATATCAACATTAGATTTAAAAGAGACAAAAGTGGTATGTGCAGATAAAGGCTATGATTCAGAACCACTGCGTGAACAGATCAGGAAAACAGGGACTAAAGCGAATATACCAAAGAAAACAAATAGCCAATCGAACAATGACCATATGGACTGGTATTTATATAAAATCAGGCATTTAGTTGAAAATATGTTTTGTAGATTAAAGCAATTTAGAGGAATAGCTACTCGATATGACAAGCTCAAAAGAAATTATCAAAGTTCTGTTGCTTTAGCCTGTATATTTTTATGGCTACCTTTATAGGGTTAATTATGAACAGTAAATGTCAACAGACCCTAATAACTTCTACTTCATATTTAAATTTTTCTTCTAGTAAGCTTTTGGTGATATTTGTTAGGGGTGTAAGACTGCTTCCTACAGCCCCAACCAAACCAATAATCAATTCATTGCTTGTAATTTGAATTTCTTCCAGCATTTTATTCTCAATAAAAATATAAGCTTACATATTTTTATAACTAAACTGAATAAAAATCAACCATAAATCAAAGATTTATTATGTACACTTCGCTGTTTGAAAGTTTTTGGTATTTTTACCGCGCGCACATTGGTAAGACGTTTTCGTCGCAGTTTTTTCCCAGTCGCCATCAACCAACTTAAAGTTATACACGGTACGCACCGACTTTACTGAATCATCTAACAAACCTGTTTCAGTCACTTTGACTTCTGCCGCAGTCGGAGACTCAACCGTATTAAAGTACTGACGGATTTCAACCGTAGCTAACTCATTACGCAAATCTGGACGCTCTTTAAGTACCTGAGCCAACGGCGTATCTGACGAACCGACTTTATTCACTAACTCTTTCGTCGTCGCACAACCTGACAAAAGTCCCACACATACGGCTGAAGCTAAAATAAGACGCAACATAAATCCCACCCAAAATTCATTATTTATCAGTCCATCATGCCTTTTTTAGGCCTATTACACTATTTAGTAAATGTAATTCAGTTCCTTCAGCCATAAAAAAGCGCATCACGATGGATGCGCTTTAAAAACTCAATTCCAACTTAAAGGTCGAATAATTTACCTGGGTTCATAATGCCATTTGGATCGAAAACTTGCTTCAATGCCTTCATATATTCAATCTCTTCCGCCGAACGCGTGTAGTCAAGGTATGGCTTTTTGGTCATACCTACACCGTGCTCCGCAGAAATTGAACCGTCGTATTTTTTCACAGTTTCGAAGACATATTTATTCACCACCTGACATTTGGCAAAGAACTCATCCTTGCTTAAATCAGCCGGTTTTAAAATATTTAAGTGTAAATTACCGTCACCAATATGACCGAACCAGCAGATCTCAAAGGCTGGGTAGTTGCTTGCCACAATCGCATCAATTTCTTTAATAAATGCAGGTACATGAGTAATTAAGACTGAAATATCATTTTTGTATGGTGTAAATGGAGCAATCGACTCAGAAATGTCTTCACGTAAACGCCATAAACTTTCCACTTGATCGAGGCTTTGGCTCAACACGCCATCCAGTACCCAACCTTGTTCCATGCAGTGCTCAAAAATTTCCATCGCCTTGTCCATAATTGGCTCAAATGGCGCTTCAAATTCTAACAATACATAGAATGGACATTCGGTTTCAAATGGACGTTGTACATGACCATGTGCCAACACTTTTTGCATTGCCAGTTCACCAAAGAACTCAAATGCAGTCAGGTCAATTTTTGCTTGGAAAGCATGCAGTACAGGCATCACAGCATCAAAGTCAGGCACACCCAATATCATTACTTGAAGGTCTTGCGGTTGGCGCTCCAGTTTGATTTCAGCTTCAGTCACTAAGCCCAGTGTCCCTTCACCACCAATGAATAAATGTTGTAGTGCATAACCGGTTGCGTTTTTGATCATGCCTTTGTTTAGACGCAGCACATCACCCTTACCCGTGACTACAGTTAAACCAAGTACCCAGTTACGCGTCATGCCGTATTTAATGACTTTAATACCGCCTGCATTGGTGCCAATGTTTCCACCAATTTGACTCGAACCCGCAGAAGCAAAATCGACGGGGTAATACATGCCTTGCTCTTCAGCATAGTTTTGCAGCTGTTCAGTCACCACGCCTGCTTGGACGCGAACCATACGGTCTGCTGGGAAGAATTCCAAAATTTGGTTCATCTTATCCATGCTCACCACAATTTCACCGTTGGCAGCGACTGCACCGGCAGATAAGCCAGTACGCCCGCCTGATGGTGTAATCGCAACATTAAACTCATTTGCAAGTTTCACAACCGCTTGCACTTGTTCCGTGCTCGATGGAAAAACGATGACTGACGGGTTTGGATCAAAATGTTTGGTATGATCGCGTCCCCAATTTTCAAGGCTATCCACATCGGTTTTAATGCGGTTTTCACCTACAATTGCTGTCAATTGGGTCAATAACTCTGGGGTTAAAGCGACTGGAGCATTCATCGTTTTCAGACCTTGCAAGAAGTAAACAAGTTGTTTGTGGCGCTAGGGTTCTCTGCATGAAAAGCGCTTCATTTCAGTCTTTCCATGCCCTAAGGCTCAGGCAGTTCGTGAGGATTTAAGCAGCAGTGTGCAACTGGCTTATTTTCACGAAGTCATATTATAAGGCATTTTTTCTGTTTCCCGCAGAAAAAGCTGTTTTATTCAGGATACCTTTGAAATGATTAGTTTAATTAGGGTGTGTTGACACTTTTAGCTTAAAAAAATAGCGAAGTAGTAAAATCAAATCGCCGAACCCAATTTTACTATTCGCTATGCCTCGTACCATGCTGACAGATCAACACTGGCAAAAGTTGAAAGTTATTCTGCGTAATTTATCCATTCACCACAACTCAAATTTACGCAATTTTATTGAAGCTATTCTCTATAGAATTAGAACAGGCTGTCCGTGGCGAGATATTCCTTGTTGTTTTGGTCATTCAAACTCTATTTTCAAACGTTTTAATCGTTGGTCAAGCAGCGGTAAGTTACTTAGATTATTCAAATTACTAGCCTCATGCCCCGATATGGAGTGGATTTTTATTGATGGCTCTCATGTACGTGCTCATCAACATTCTGCCGGCATAGCGAATCAATCTATTTCTAAAAGTGTAGGAGGAAACTCCTCAAAAATACATTTGATTGTTGATGCACATGGCAATCCTATTGATTTCATGATTACCGATGGAACCACACATGATGTTAAAGTTGCACCTGATTTAATATCAACATTAGATTTAAAAGAGACAAAAGTGGTATGTGCAGATAAAGGCTATGATTCAGAACCACTGCGTGAACAGATCAGGAAAACAGGGACTAAAGCGAATATACCAAAGAAAACAAATAGCCAATCGAACAATGACCATATGGACTGGTATTTATATAAAATCAGGCATTTAGTTGAAAATATGTTTTGTAGATTAAAGCAATTTAGAGGAATAGCTACTCGATATGACAAGCTCAAAAGAAATTATCAAAGTTCTGTTGCTTTAGCCTGTATATTTTTATGGCTACCTTTATAGGGTTAATTATGAACAGTAAATGTCAACAGACCCTAGACGAAAAAGACTTTTTTACGCACTATAGAGGCTAAAAATACCCAGCAGAGTCCGCATAAAGGAAATGTATATCGGGCGCGGTACGTGCTATTATATCGCCACTAAATTTGGCCTTTGTAGCGGAGCCGTAATGAGCCAACATCTTTCACTTCCTAAAGATAAAATTCGTTTCTTGTTGTTAGAAGGCGTTCACCAAAACGCAATCGACACACTAAATGCTGCCGGATACACCAACATCGATTATCGTAAAACAGCGCTTGAAGGTGAAGCGTTGAAAGAAGCGATTAAAGATGCACATTTCATTGGTATTCGTTCCCGTACACAACTCACTGAAGAAGTGTTTGAAGCAGCGAATAAATTAATCGCTGTTGGTTGTTTCTGTATTGGTACAAACCAAGTGAACTTAAATGCTGCGATGATTCGTGGTATTCCAGTATTTAACGCACCATACTCAAATACACGTTCAGTGGCTGAACTTGTACTTGCTGAAGCGATCCTTCTTCTTCGCCGTGTACCTGAAAAATCGACAGATACACATGCAGGCGGTTGGAACAAGTCAGCTGTTGGTTCGTTCGAAACTCGTGGCAAAACTTTAGGAATTGTCGGTTACGGTTCAATCGGTTCACAACTTTCTGTCCTTGCTGAAAGCTTAGGTATGAAAGTGATCTACTTTGACACAGTAACAAAACTACCATTAGGTAATGCACGCCAAGTCGGTAGCTTAAACGAACTTTTAGCCAATGCTGATGTTGTTTCTTTACATGTACCTGATGTTCCGTCTACACGTAACTTCATGACCAAAGAAAAATTTGCACAAATGAAAGAAGGTGCAATCTTCATCAATGCTGCACGTGGTACATGTGTTGTGATTGAAGACTTAGCAGATGCCTTGAAATCAGGTCATGTTGCTGGTGCTGCGGTTGACGTGTTCCCGAAAGAACCCAAAGCCAATGGTGAAGAGTTCATTTCTCCACTACGTAACATTCCAAACGTGATCTTAACCCCTCACGTGGGTGGTTCGACTATGGAAGCGCAAGCAAACATTGGTTTAGAAGTGGCTGAGAAATTCGTTTCTTATTCAGATAAAGGCATGACTTTATCTGCGGTGAACTTCCCAGAAATCGCGTTACCGTTGACCGAAGGCAAACACCGTTTACTTCACATCCATAAAAACGTGCCAGGCGTGTTGTCAAAAATCAACAACTTGTTTGCTGAACACGGCATCAACATCTCAGGTCAGTCTTTAATGACCAAAGGTGATGTTGGTTACTTGGTGATGGATGTAGACGCAACAGCATCTCAAGAAGCGTTAGATACTCTACAAGACGTTGAAGGCACAATCCGCGTTCGCGTATTGTTCTAATTCGACTCTATTTAAAAACCACAGCTGCCAAGCTGTGGTTTTTTTATTTTTGAATACTTGTTAAAGTTTTATGTGCCACCCAAGCATATTCTCCGCTACTTTTTCCAAGTATTCACTTCCCTATCTAGTATTCTAATAATGCCAAATCTAAAAAGTACTCCCAACCTCCAAGCGACCTTTTTATTGCTGATTGCAATGCTTAGCTTGCAAAGTAGTGGTTCACTGGCCAAAGTGCTGTTCGATCAATTTCCCATTTTAACTGTTTCCGCCATGCGCTTGCTGTTGGGATCAATCATCTTGGCCGTGCTGTTTAAAATTTGGCAGGTTGACTTTAAGCAAGTCAAATATAAAGCCATTCTCAGCTATGGTTTTGCTTTGGCAGGCATGAACCTATTGTTTTATTTATCCATTGCTCGCCTGCCACTCGGCATTGCAGTGTCGTTTGAGTTTATTGGCCCGCTCAGTGTTGCTCTGTTTTATGCCAAACAACGCTTTGACTTTGTTTGGGTCGGGCTGGCGATTTTAGGCTTGGTTTTACTGTTTCCTTTCGACCAAGCAGCTCAACCTTTAGACCTTCTTGGGATCGCATTTGCACTAGGTGCAGGTGCATGTTGGGCTTTGTATATCGTGGCGGGGCAGCGCCCATCGGGTGTTTCGGGCAACCATACCGTGTGCTTGGGCATGTTTGTCGGCATGCTGATATTAATGCCGCTTGCCCTATTCAGTGGTTTACCCACAAATGTGTTTGAACCCTCAAACTTGGTCTATTTCATAGCTTTGGCAGTTTTAGCCAGCGCTTTGCCTTTTAGCTTGGAAATGATTGCGCTACGCAATTTAACCGCTCTAAGTTTTGGAACGCTCATGAGCCTTGAGCCTGCCATTGCAGCACTGTCTGGTTTTGTCTTTCTAGGCGAGCAACTATTGTGGTCACAGTGGCTTGCACTCAGCGTGATTATCATGGCATCTATTGGTTGTACCTATACAGCTCAGAAAAACCGCCAAGCTACAGTTTAAACGATGTAATCCAGAGTTTGAATTTAGCTTTTAAATCCAACGGCTCTATCGATTACTTTTAAATTCATGTCGTTGCATTTCAAAAAATCGGCTTATTCAGCATCCAACTTGGGTGCTGAATCGTTATACTAATCCACCGTCTTAAAATAACAGGTCGCCATGACCTGATGTGTGCATGATGCCTAATTCTCAACTGATGGCAGTGATGTTCATGGTCTTGTCCATGCTGTCCTATCAAATCAGTGCTTCTTTTGCCAAGCAGTTGATTGCCGTGCTGGATCCCCTCACCGTGGTGACCCTTAGACTGTGCTTTGCCGCAATTTTAATTGTGCTGATGTTCCGCTCATGGAGCATCATTAAACGCCTACCGCATTTAAAGTGGAAAGATTTACTCAGCTATACAGCAGCCTTATGCCTCATGAATATTTTATTCTACGCTTCGCTGGGTAAACTGCCGCAAGGTATTGCCGTAGGTTTAGAGTTCTTAGGCCCTTTAACTTTAGCGCTACTCTCGATCAAACAACGTCGTGATTATATTTGGGTCGGATTAGCGATTTTAGGCATTGCACTGATGGTGCCGTGGCATCAAGCCAATGCAACCAACTTCTCTTTCTTAGGTGCTGCATTTGCGGTTTTGGCGGGTGCGTGCTGGGCGCTGTATATTTATTTTGGGCAAAAAGTCGTCCGTCAAAATATCGGCATGCATGCCCTCAGTATTGCTATTGTGATCTCAGCCTTGGTGCTACTGCCCATTAGCGCCACGCATAACCCTACAGCGCTAATGCAAACGGAATACTGGCCCAAAGCCTTATTGATTGCATTACTCGCCACAACCATTCCTTATGCTCTAGACCTCATGGCTTTGAAACGTTTAAGTAAACTCAGCTATGGGACGCTTTCAAGTTTGTCGCCGGCTTTAGCAGCCTTGGCAGGTTGGTTATTACTGAAAGAACAAATTAGTATGTGGCAAATGTTGGCGTTGGTTTGCATTATGATTGCCTCTGTTGGTGTTACCTTTAGAGCCAAACCGCAACGTGTTGACGCGCTTTAAATCACAAAAGATGGCACTCGCCATCTTTTGTTTAAAATGGACTTAAACCAAACTGTCTTTTTCAATTTTTTTGTACTTTTTGTATTCCTGCTGATACTGCTTGGCGAGCGCAGTCTTTTGAGCATCGAGTAAAATTTTTCCTGCTTGCTGAAAAAAACCATGCTCCTCTTCTTGTAAGTGATGATGTACCGTTTCCGATAATTTTTTTGCAATTGCCAACCAGCCCGGATTTGAGAATTCCGTCTCGGTCAATTGTTCCAATAACTCATCCATTTTATGGTGTTCTGCCAAAGCATGGCGGGTAATGTTGAGGCCCGAATCAGTCATCATTAAAGGGATATAAAAATAACGGTCTTCTGCCACAGCATGGGCAAATAATTCATTTTTAAGGCATTCAAATAGCTCACGGCGCTCAGGCGTATCCCCTGAAGTTTGGAGTAATCGTTCAGCCAAATTTCGTTGTATAACGTGACTTTCTCTTAAGGCTTCAAATATATTCATTCTATGCTCCAGTTCCATTCAACTTAAAACATCATTTTTTATTGAAAAGCTTCTTGGCACAGCGTTGAGTGCACTGTATTGATCATAAATGCAATAAACGAGAAATGAGGTCACAGACTACGCGTTTTTTGTAATGAAGTTTTAAAGCTATCTCACCATTACATCAAAAACATTTGATAACTCAATCTTACGATCAGAATTGTCACCAAAATAAGAAATAAAATACGAATAAAGCCGCTGCCATATTTCAGCGCCATTTTTACCCCACAAATAGACCCGATCATATTTGCGACGGCCATCATGCCTCCTAAAGCAAAGAGCACATGCCCCGAGGGAATGAAAAAGCTTAGCGCTGCAAGATTGGTCATCACATTGCCAATTTTAGCCAATGCCGCCGCATGCAAAAAATCAACGCGTAAATAGCGAATAAAATAGAAAATAAAGAAACTGCCCGTGCCTGGGCCAAACAAACCATCATAAAAGCCAATGGCTAAACTTCCGAGACCCGCCAACAACAAAATTTTAGGCGTCACAGTTTGCGCCATATGCACTTGCCCAAATTGCTTCTTCATGAGGGTATAGACCGCCATCACAATCAACATGAGCAAGACAAAGGGTTGGAGAACTTCTTTTGGAATCATGGCCACACTGGCCGCGCCCCAAAATGAACTGATGGTGGCACACACTGCGACCACAGCCAAAAGTTTCCATTCAAAGCGAACTTTGCGGGCAAAGGAAACGGCGGAAGTAGCTGTACCCACCACTGCCGCTAATTTGTTGGTGCCAAATAAAGTAGCAGGCGCCATCGACGGAAATGCATTCATCAAAGCGGGAATTTGGATCAGCCCACCACCACCGACGGCAGCGTCAATTGCGCCTGCACAAAAGGCAAAAAAGATCAGACTGATAATAATGTCAATGTCCACGCCTTATCCTTTTTTACCGCGTGATATATTTCGATTATAGATTTAAAACCCGCTTTGGAACCAACCTTTTCTTATCGGTAATTTCAGCCAAGCCTAAGCATTTTTCCCCATCGAAAACCAAGACCTGTGCTTCGGCTGTATGCTCAATATTACTTTCCATACCGCGACTAAAGTATTCACTGCGTCCTTCTGGAACTTGTACTTTAGGAAAATGATCTACAGGCGCATACACAGGTAACAACAGTGCTTCGCGCTCTTGTTCAGACAAACTTTCCAAATACTCAATGGTATAACTTGGAATCAGATCAAAATGACCCGTTTTAATGCGATGTAAATAAGTCAAATGACCATAAGTACCCAATGCCTTCGCAATATCTTCGCCTAAAACACGAATATATGTGCCTTTCGAGCAGGTAATATCAAGGGTGACACTGTTTGCTGTGAATGAAAGCAGCTCAATCGCAGAGATGGTAACCGGGCGTGCTTCACGCTCAATCTCAATCCCTTTACGGGCTAACTCATATAAAGGACGGCCATCTTTCTTCAAAGCGGAATACATTGGTGGCACTTGCTGAATATCACCCATAAATTGAACCAAAACGGATTGAATCAACTCTTCGGTTAACTCAGGTACAGCCTGCTCTAATAACTGCTCGCCTTCTACATCACCTGTAGTGGTACTGTGCCCCAGCTGAATGGTGGTTTGATAACGCTTCACCGAGTCCAACAAAAAGTGCGAAAACTTGGTTGCTTCGCCCAAACAAATCGGCAGCAGTCCCGATGCCAATGGATCAAGCGCTCCTGTATGCCCCGCCTTTTGCGCACGGTATAACCAACGCACTTTTTGCAATGCCGCATTTGAACTGATCCCCAATGGCTTATTCAATAAAAATACACCATTCACTGCACGGCGCTGGATTTTTGAAGCAGATGATTTCATAACATAGACACGTCTTAAAGCTGCCGCAATACTATCAACCGCTTGTCTAGTTTTACAACTTTTCTGTTGTTTATTTACCCTTTTGTTTCAGAATAAATCGAGTTCAGTCATATGAACCAAATAAAAAATACAATAGGGATGTTAGGCATAGGATATGCAAAAAAAGAAATTATGGCTCATTTTCGCCGTGATCGTTGTTGTCATTCTTGGTTTTCTCATTTGGCTCGCACCCAATGCAACTGTTGGCTCAAACCATGAGTCGATTCGCTCTAGCGCTCAAAATACGACAGGCTTATTACCCACAGCATCAGACTTGCCACATGCTTCAGGACTGCCTTTTGTCAGCAACAGCCAACAGGACACCGAAGTCAACTGCCAACTGGTGCTCGACCAAGGTAATCGCTTAGTTGTCAATGAACAGACTCGTAATTGTTTTGAATATTTTATTACCCAATATGGTGAAAAAAATATTGACCAGATCAAGCAAGATTTTAAAGCCTATATCCAGCAAGGTTATCAAGAACCTGCGCTTAAGCAAATTTTAGATCTTTGGACTCGTTATTTAGATTATCGTGTGCAATTGGGGAGCCTGAAGGAGCCAAGCCTAAATAAAGAAGACCCTGAATACTATCGCAAAATTTTTGCTTCGATGAAAAACTTACGTAGCCAATTCTTTTCCGACTATGAAATCGAAGGGCTCTTTGGCGCTGAAAATACCTACCATGAATATACCTTAGACCGCATGAGCATCATGGCAGATCAGTCCCTGACCGAAGTACAAAAAGCGCAGAAACTGAAAGAGTTGTTTGCTCAACTGCCCGAAGATTGGAAAGAAAATCTAGAACAACTCTCCAAACTCGAAGATCTGCGTAAACTGACCTCAGATATTAAAGCGCGCGGCGGCTCTGCCGAAGAAATTCGCCAAATGCGCCAGAATCTTGTCGGTGCCGAAGCGACCGTACGCCTAGAAAAACTCGACCAAGATCGAAGCAATTGGAAATCTCGGGTCAATACTTACTTAGAACAACGCGACAACATTCTTAAAAGCAATATGAATCAAGATGCGCAGCAGCAAGCCATTCAAAAACTACGTGATCAACAGTTTAATAATTCACAAGAACAACTTCGACTAGGAGCCTTTGAAACCACGCATGACACGGGAGGAAAACTTCCGTTCGCAGATTAAAGCTATACCGTGTTTGACTTTTTCAGGATGAAAAAAATGTTTATAACGAAAAGAATGATACAAACAATGTCACTCGTAGGTCTGGTTACCAGCCTTGGACTCAGCGCAACCACTGCCACAGCTGGTTTACAGACGGTGACTGCAAGCGTAAAAAGTAATTATGCTCAAACTAAATATCCATTGCTATTTACCCATGGCATGTTTGGTTTTAGTCGAGTGGGTGTTGCCGAACTAGGACTGGATTACTGGTATCAAATTTTACCCGACTTGGCTCGAAATGGCGCGACCACCTTTGCAGCACAAATTTCCCCGCTTGAATCAACTGAAGTGCGGGGTGAACAGTTACTACAACAAGTTGAAGAGGTCATCGCCCTAACGGGTAAGCCTAAAGTTAATTTGATTGGGCATAGCCATGGCGGACCAACCATCCGTTATGTAGAAGCAGTTAAACCACAATATGTGGCCTCACTGACAGGCGTGGGAGCAACGTTTAGAGGTTCAAAAGTGGCTGATCAGCTTCTTGCCAATCAAGGCGGAACACAACTACTCAGTCTAGCGGCGGATTATATTATTGGTCCTATGCTTGCCTATGGTCAAAGCAATCCTGCATTGAAAAGCAATTTAACGGCATCACTCACCTCGATTAGCGAGCAAGGTTCCCGTGTTTTTAATCAGAAATACCCAACATCAGCACTGGCTTCAGACTGTAACAAGAGCGGTGCAACATCCAGCAATGGCGTATATTACTATTCGTGGACTGGCACGTCTCAAGTCACGAACATTCTCGATGTTGCAGATAGTGCGATCTCACTGTTGGGGCCTTTGGCCTATGGCCATTTTGACAATGATGGTTTAGTGGCACGCTGTAGTACACACTTCGGTAAAGTCATCCGTGATAACTATGACTGGAACCATCTAGATGAGGTCAACCAAGTTATGGGACTACGTGGACTATTTAGCGCAGACCCTGTTGATGTCTATCGCCAACATGCCAATCGTTTAAAAATGCAAGGACTCTAGTTCTATTTTTCCCTTCGAATCTTTAACGTTTCGGAGGGATGCCTCCTAGAATTATCCCGTTACAAACTGTATTTAATTTAATCGGATTTACCTACGCTCTTCCTCCCTCACCTTTATACTCATTTTTGACAACTTCAATTGTCGTCATAAAAAATAAAAAATGAGGATGATCAATGAAATATGGATTATTGATAGCTGGACTGCTGTCGACCTGCGCACTTGCTGCTACACAAACGCAAGCAGCCGCTTCACAAATTAAATCAAACTACGTTGCCTCTAATTATGCAAAGACCAAATACCCTTTGGTTTTTGCACATGGTATGGGGGGCTGGATTCGAGCAGGAACCGATGAACTCGGAGTGGATTATTGGTATCAAATCTTGCCAGATTTAGCCCGTAACGGTGCAAACGCATGGGCAACACGCGTTTCTCCATTCAACACATCTGAAGTTCGTGGTGAACAACTGCTGCAACAAGTTGATGAAATCTTAGCGATTACAGGAGCACCCAAAGTCAATTTGCTTGGTCATAGTCACGGCGGACATAGTATTGCCTATGTCTCAAATGTTATGCCCAATAAAATCGCGTCTGCAACAGCCATTTCTAGTCCTTTAAAAGGCTCTCCTGTGGCGGATTTGATTATTTCCGCTCAAGGTACGCCGCTAGAACAACCGCTGGTAGGCTTAATCAACTTTGGGTCCAAGGCTATTGTTTGGGCACAACAGCAAGATCCGAACTCACTTCCACATGATGCACTCGGTGCTGGTAAAAGTTTAAGTCAAGCTGGGTCTAAAGCTTTTGCACAGAAATATCCATTGGGTATGCCAAAAACAAGCTGTGGTGAAGGTTTAGCGAAAGAAAATGGGGTTTATTTTTACTCTTTCTCTGGCAACTCAACATTAACCAATATTCTTGATCCAGACTCATTATTGGGTGCAACAGGCTTACTCATGCAAGCGCCCAATGATAACGATGGCTTAGTCTCACGTTGTAGTGCCAAGTATGGTAAGACCGTGCGCGATAACTATAATTGGAACCATTTAGATGTGATTAACCAGTTCTTTGGTCTACGTTCTATTTTTGCTCCAGACCCTGTGGATGTTTATCGTCAACACGCCAACCGTTTGAAGCTTCAAGGACTCTAAAATTTAGGCATAAAAAATGCGCCATTGGGCGCATTTTTTTACTCGTATAAAACTTAAACTTAAGCTTTAACTTTACGAGCTGGTAACTTTTCACGAATACGTGCAGCTTTACCAGACAATTCACGTAGGTAGTAAAGTTTAGCACGACGAACGTCACCACGACGTTTCACTTCGATTTTAGCAACGATTGGAGAGTGAGTTTGGAAAACACGCTCAACACCAACACCGCTAGAAATTTTACGTACTGTGAACGCAGAGTTCAAGCCACGGTTTTTCTTCGCGATTACAACACCTTCAAATGCCTGAAGACGCTCACGGTCACCCTCTTTTACTTTAACCTGAACGATAACTGTATCGCCTGGTGCAAAAGCAGGAATATCTTGTTTTAACTGTGCATTTTCAACAGCTTGTACTAAAGGATGCTTACCGCTCATGGGGTATCTCCAATATGTGCGGGTCAGAAGAGGTCTGATATCCGCTGGGTATAGAGGCTAAATCGCATAGACCCGATTATCTTTCTCTTTATGCTTGACCACTTCAATGCACAAAGAGCCTATTAAAAGAATACTCTGAATTAAGTATTCAAATCTGTTAGCCATTTCTTTTGCTGCTTCGTCAACTCCACATTTTCCACCAACTCAGGTCGGCGTTGTTGTGTTCGTTGATAACGCTGCAAAAACCGCCATTTCTCAATATTGGCATGATGTCCCGACTTTAAGACTTCAGGGACATCCAAACCTTCAAAATGGTCTGGCTTGGTATATTGTGGGCAGTCCAAAAGACCATCCACAAATGAGTCTTGCACATGAGACTGTTCATCAGACATTGCACCCGGAAGTCTCCGAATAATACTGTCTAACAAAACCATGGCAGGAAGCTCGCCACCCGATAAAACGTAATCCCCTATGGACCATTCCTGATCAACATATTTTTGGATCAAACGTTCATCAACCCCTTCATAACGACCACACAATACAATCAATCCATCATAGTCGACAAACTGTTGTACTGCAGGCTCATTTAAGGTTTTTCCTTGCGGTGACATATACACCACAGGAACATGAACTGCACCTGCTTGTATGGCAAGCGCTTTGGCATGTTGAATTGCTTTTGCCAGAGGCTCAGCCATCATCACCATACCTGGACCACCACCAAATGGACGTTCATCCACTCGTTTGTAGTTGCCCTCAGCATAATCACGAGGATTAATACAAGTTACTTGTACTAAATCACTTTTTGCTGCACGCCCGCTAATACCGTAGGCTGTAATCGCTTCAAACATTTCAGGAAAAAGCGTAATGACTGCAAAAAACATCGCAGACTCCCGTATTTCCAAAAATAATTAGTAATCTACGCCCCAATTCACGTAAATACGACCAGCTTCGAGATCAACGCGTTGCACCACATCTTTATGCCATGGAATCATACGCTCTTCAGCATCAACGCTGTCTGGTGTTGCGTGAACCACCATCACATCATTGGCACCTGTCTCAAACATTTCATGGATTTTTCCGAGATTTACTTCTTGTTCTTCATCATCCAAACCTAACACTGTTAAGCCTTTCAAATCTGACCAGTAAAACTCATCCATTCCTGCTTTAGGAAGTTGCGCTTTTGAAATCCAGACATTTGCGCCAACTAGGTTATCTGCTGCAGTGCGATCAATGACGCCTTTGAGCGAAACAACTAAGCCTTTGCCATGCGGTTTCCAACGTTTTACATCTATTGTTTGCCAACCTGCTTTGGTTTCAATGTACCAAGGCAGATAGTCAAAGATGTTGCTCATCGGTTCTGTATTGGAATAGATCCAGAGCCACCCATTTAATCCATATGCTGAACGTAACTGTCCAATCTGAATACGATCTTCGGGAACATTCTGTGTTGGTGTCATGGGCTACCTACTACTTAATTAGCAAAAATTATGCAGTAGCTGCAGCTTTCTTAGCTTGAGCAGCTAAAGAAGCAACACGTTCAGATGGTTGAGCACCTTGAGCAACCCAGTGTGCAAAACGATCAGCATCTAAACGAAGTTTTTCTGCTTTACCTTGAGCTGTTGGGTTGAAGAAACCAATACGTTCGATGAAACGACCGTCACGCGCATTACGGCTATCAGTTACAATAACTTGATAGAACGGACGTTTTTTAGCACCACCGCGTGCAAGACGAATAACTACCATGATACAACCTTATAGTTTTTACGGATTATCCCTGCCCCGACCACCGGAACATTTCAAACCCCTTTCATAGAGGGCAATATTTTACGTTATCTTTGCTGTGAAAGAAAGATTAAAATTTATTTATCCACAGTTTTGAATTTGGGTTTTATCTGCCGTCCCAGTTGGATGTGCCACTTAGGGCACAAGTCGATGCACCTTTGGTCCAGCATTTTTGACCCTGGCTATTTAAAATTACATTTCCATTGGCTGATTGAATAGTGGCTGATTTAGGTTCAGCTACTAATACCCATGATTGTACACTGGGTGTAAGTGTGATGGTATATACAGCATTAGACGCCGGATAATCTTTACTTAAATTACTATTATCTAATGTTGCATTGGTATAATTATGATTAATGACATGATAACTCTGTAAACGCTGGGCTATATTCATCATTTCACTTTGTACATCTACACGATTAGTGCGAATTTTATACTGCGTATATGATGGATAGGCTATCGCTGCCAAAATGGCAATAATTGCCACTACAATCATCAATTCAATCAGCGTGAAGCCTAAATTCTTATTCATCACCATGACTCACTACTCCCACCACAACTACTATAAGTAGTGACTGTATTTTTCACTTTAGTCATACAGCGTATTCCTGTACTCGTCAGTAACAAATCATAGTTACGAGGCTGTTTAGGCTCTGTGCCATCTTTTGCACGCTCTACAGAGATTGCCCAATTTAAACCCAATACTGCAGTTGATGCATCAGATAAACTTTTCTTTTGTGCCAAATCAACTACTGTCAATTTATATTTAGCATCACCTTCAGCCAGACCTATTGGTAAATAAAGCTCACCCGTTGCTTTTTTATAGCTTGGATAAATATAGGTTGCATTAAAGCCCTTATAACTAAAGTTCTTATTTTTGAAACGTTCTAATTCACTGGCCATTTTCAGAGCTTCTTGTTTCGCCAGGGCTAAGTCCTTTTTCTGAATATATGCTTGATAACTAGGTACAGCAATCGCAGCAAAAACTGCGATTACCACCAAAACGATCATCAATTCAATTAAGGTAAAACCTGATCTTTTTTTCATAAGCTTTACCTACTGCGTCTCATACCAGCGTAACTGTCTAAGTTTCGCTGTAGTTGTAAACTCCTGACATTCAGGTAAATTTGGCGTGGTTGCACAATCTAGAGTAGTAGGACGTTTAACAATCAAACCTGTATTATTTGCATTACTAAACCCTTGCCCTAAACCTGCTCCCAAAATACCTGCCCCTAATTTAACGCTATTCGGGGTATTAGCGTTTGTAGTAGCAAAAGAACATTTTCCTGTTGGTAAACAGAACTGATAGATATAAGAATCACCTTTTACTCCTGCACCACAAGAACCACCAATACCCGTTCCATCACGATGGTATACATTGACATAGAGCATTCCATCCACAGCATACAGCTCATTCATACCTTTATAGACGCCCGCCGTGTTTGAATAGATATACTTCCAGCCATTATTCCCTGTAACAGCAACACCAGTGCTTATATTTGAATTTAACGAAGTTAACGCAATATTTTTTGTCTTTAATCCGGTAGCCCCTGTATCAGGCAATGTATTATATAAATCCGTTCTTGCCACATCTTTGTCATAGACCACAAAAACCCCATCTGCCGCACTTACAGTTGAACCCGCTTGGTTACCACCTGTTACCGCAGTCCCAACTAATGGTGAACTACGGTTACCTGAACTAAAAGCAACTGCAGCAACATAACCATTATCTTCATGGATAGAAACGCTTGGCATTTCATAGAAACGAGGACTTGCACCACCGCTTACATTTCCATTAAACAAACGTACCACACGTTTGGCAAAATTCACTTTTTTAGCACTCGCATCAGCACCAGTTGCTGCATTATTTAAATCAATACGGAATGCCTGCCCACCTAAATCACCGAAATAGAGATTATCGGCCAAACCATCATTATCACGATCAATAGCATTAATCTGACTCACCACGCTATATTTCATATTAACTGTAGATGCGCTGGCATCGGTAAAGGCTTCAGCTCCTTTAGCAGCTGTTGCATTGGCACTGGTCCACCAAAGCAAGTTACCGTTATTGGCATCAAACATATATACGCCTGCACCGCTACCAGTAGTATTAGTATTTTGATCATAGGCTGCGGTTTCATAACCTGTGTCATAACCGCCACCCACAAACATTACCAGTTTTTTAACACCACCAAATTTAACATAAGCAAGAGTCGGTTTAGACCAGCTTTGTCCCATATAACTTAATGCATTAGAAGTATCTGGTTCTCCAGCAGTCACTGCTGCATCAGGATTAATATGGAATTTTAAACTTGGTTTATCTAAATCAGATAAATCTAGCGCATAGTAACTACGTCCACCCATACGCAGACCACCATACACCCACTGTAAACCTTTGAGCGCAAGATCTGTGTTAGTACCACCATCACTGTTACGATCAGAGTTCTTAACCGTTAATGTCCCATCTGCTTTTGACACATATTGGGTATATGCTGTCCAAGGTGCATCTATACCGTAAAACAAACTTGATGAGCCACCTATACTACTGGTTTCAGATAAAAAGGCTGCTTTTTGCCTTTGCATCATTTCGTTCGGTGCAAAGGCAAATTTTTCTACCCCTGTATCAGCATCTACCACATGTAGTAAACCCTGCGTACTACCAAAGAGTAGAAAGTCATCTCGATCTGTAGTATCGATTGTGCCAGAACTGTATTTAATTTGACCTCTTTGCGTAAGTAAGATCGGAGTTGAATGCATGACAGCACCCACCTGACGTAATTCTGGTTTTGCTGCAAGATTCTCTAAAGTAATGCCTGTTTCTGTTGCTCCCACATTATAACCGAGCAAGTTCAACCAATAATTTTTATCTGGGTCGTTCACAAACAATGCCGTGCTACCTGTACCAAATAGCGTCGCCACATTGACTTTTTTCAGTGAACCGATTTCACTTGCTGCATACGGAGCCGCAGTACCTGTAATTTCACGATTGGTATAAATAGTACGGTTTGCAACTTGCTCATTCGCAGCATTAGTGCCTATGCCTAAGGGCAATTGTCCTTTCATGCCCTCGTCAGTCCAAAGCCCTTTGGCGGCTGCGTCAAGCGAACCATCTGCCTTAATTAAGCGAATAGTTTTGCTTGCATTATATAGTTCACCGTTAAAAATATGATATTTATTCATATTCCCAACCCAAAGCTGGGTCGATTCCTGTGGTTTCGGCACAAATGAAGCGTAATAACCATAAGGCTGAATGCGTAATGGATTTAAAGCATCTTGTGGAAGGGTTGGCGAACCCGTTGCTACCGCAGGAATTTCAACTTCGATTTGCCCTAAAAACTGTTGCACACTATTTACAACATCTTCAGTATTCTTCCCTGAATACCAACCACCTTCTCCCCGAATACCCCACGCAGCAGCTTTTTTAGTTACATCTTTATTGACTGCCTCATCAATGTTTCCTAATGCTTCGATATTCTCAGCCTTAGATTTTGTCGGATCATAAGACTCAATATTATTAAAACTATTTCCAAAACCTACAACAGCCGTTTTAATCTTTACCCCTTTTGGATTTTTGGAAGGATCCAATAAAGCAGCTGCCAACGTATCAATACAATTCCAAACACCTTGAGTGCTATTACTATCAATAGAGCAAACACTACCAGATGCTCCCAATGCTTTTTGTGTCAATTCATTAAATTTCTTCGTATTATCATAAGGCTCTCCATCCGTGAGCACATAGATTCCTTGTCCACGACACTGCTTTTGATCTTCTGTCTGCGTCATCGATGCGGGTGCTGCATAGCTATCCCCACTTTTAGCATTCTCATTTGAAGACTCAAAGCCAAAATAACCGTTACTCATCTTCGTCGATGTACCAAGCAGATAAGCAGCAGTCTCTGCATACGCTGAGGCTGTAGGCGTATTAGTTACCGCAGCAAGCTCAGCAACTTTCTGCGCCAAATACTTTCGCTGCGTTATGGAGACGCCATTTATCGTAAGCGGTTCATCAAGTCGTCGTGCCGGCACCACAATACTGCCATAATTTTCCCACTCTTTGTCTTTCCCTTTTACATCACCCGCTAGCCTCGGAAACAAAGTTAAGTCATTGCAATTCTTATTATATTGATCAAGTTTATCAACCGTATTATTTTTATTATCCTTTGTCTGCCTCGCATCACACCTCATCGGAGATAGCGGTGCAAGTGTATTGGTTCCATCCCACATTGGATCTGTAGGCGTTTTGACCCAACCAATCGAAGATAAACCAATAATATTCGCATCCGACAATGGCGTCACACCTTTAGCATCATTACCAAAGAGCAGATCCATCATAGCATCCTTTACTCGAGTAATACGATCTGGATAAGTTTTCCCATTGTATTCACACCATTGTCTGCGATAGACGGGTACATCCGCATGTGTATTTATTTTCTCAATAGCCATGTTCGGAGTTGCCTTACCAGACCACGCCCCCGCACTACTACCATTTGAGTTTAAAAGATCACAAGCCGCACCACCGCCGTACGAACTATAATCCATACTTCCCGAGATATCGATCAGCATCATCAAGGTAATCGTGGTTGGCTGAGCATTTTGATAGATATCGATATCACTCGCCCGGGAGACACTACTACAGACCATCATCGTCATCAGCGCCGAAACCGCCGTAGAAAGCACATTTCTTGAATTCAATGTTTTCATTTTTTAATCCTCTCTACTATATGAGCTTCATGAGCTTCGGCTGACCGCCAACGGTATAGTCCGAATGCTGCATATTATAAGGTATATTTAATCCTTCAAAACACTCACCAACGGTTTGTAACGAGCCATACTTGTTGGATGGTTTTTTAAAGCACTCCTCGATCTGAGTTGGACTTGCATCCGAAAAACTTGGTAATACCGAAATAACCGTTGCACCAATATTATTCGTGGTTGCAGGAACATTACTTTGCCCAAGACTCGTCCCTTTCGGAGCACCACCAAATGGTGTAGATGTCGTAGCATTTTTGGTTAAATAAACTTGTGACAACACCGCAGAACGTCCCATTGCAAATTGGTTGGCTTTACAAAAACCATCCACACCAATCTTGGTTGTTGTACCATCTGCTGTAATCGCACTGGCTTTTGAAAAAGAGTAAAACGAAGCTTGTGCAGCACGATAACAAAACACTAATTCATCATCCGCATTTGCAGAGGAATTAAAATAAGCAAACATGCCATCTAATGCGAGTTGTCTTGCCACTTGATCGGGGTTTTCAATATTAAATAAAGCTGAATCTGAATTTTCTAGCAATAAGGCACTCACTTGACTATTGGTCGCAAGTTTTAAGCCCAAAATACCTGAGCGAACAGCGAGTGTGCCAATTAAAGTGACAAGTACCAAAATCACAAGCACAATAATCAAAGCCGAACCTAATTGCTTTTTCATCACTCCGCCCCCAAAGTATTTCTCAAACCAACCACCTGAGTAATCGCCTGTCTAAGATATTTGCCATTATTTGTATTATCTTGCAATTCAACCTCTTGACCTGCAATGGTATAAGTCGTGTTCGTGTTTAAAGCAGCATCAATGCCAATAGACTGAGCTGAAGTAACCAATAAACCCAGTTCAACCCCGACTACATTGACATATAGTTTTTCATCGGTAACAGATGGTTTCATCAAATCATCCGTATATTCTTTGATCGTGGTATAACGTAAATTTCCACTAGGATTTTTAACCAACAATCGAACTCTGAAGGCATCGACATTTTGGATAATCAGTTGACCATTCTCACCTAGCCCTACAACACTAGTGGAACCATCTACATAATATCCCGCATCACAGTACAAACCAAAACGATCCAAACCACCTGCAATTTGTTGATTATTCGGTAGTTTATCTACATAATAACGATAAACATAAGTACGACCAGCAACAATAGCTGCACCCTCACAGTCAAACTGACTGCCCCCTCGTACATCAGGCTTGAATTGCATGGTCAGTTGGTCACTTTTCTTTGTTCCCGTTGCATCATCATTAGCCTCTTGAGCCGTCAAACGATTTTCAGTATTGGTGTGGACTGCACTAGGAAGATTAGCATTTACAAAAACAATGCCCGAACCGACCAGTTTATTATTGACCTGCTGAGATGAAGGTGTATTGAGATTGGCATGTCGTAAGTCTTGGGTCAGCATAGATAAACCAAAGTTAGCATTTTGCTGTATATCACCCATACTGGTTTGAAAACCCATTGATCTTTGCGCATTCAAAAAAACCGCCAAACCTGCAGCGACAATCAATAAGCCCAAAACGAGCGCAACCATCAACTCTATGAGCGTAAGGCCTTGTTGAGAAGATTTATTCATAGTTATAAACCTCCATAATTACGCACTGCGCACTCGGTTCATAAGATGTTCCATTGGTACATGCTGTACTTTCAGCACTTGCTTCAGAAGATGCCGATATTTGTGAAGCATCTTTGGCTTCTGTTTTACCCCAAGCCACATATATGCATTTACGTTTAAACGTTTTATTCACACCTTGGCAATCCAAAACATTCAGACGCATGCCTTGCGCTTGTGCTCGAGCTTCAACTTGCGCATATTCATACTGTGCCATCTTTGCTGGGGTACAATATTGGGTATTACAGGTTGAAGGAGAAGACACTGCTGTATAAGCTGACAACCCATCTCGATTCATTCGCATACGCTCGGATAAATCTCGTGCTAAATTCATTGCCTGTACATTCTGCCCAGCTTCTTCACTAGCTGAAATTGCTCGAACCTGTAAGGCAATAAAACCTAGAACTGCGACACCAAGTAAGAGTAAGGCAACCATGACTTCAACTAAGCCCACGCCAGTTTGAGTTTTTTTTATCATTTTCATTTATCTCATCCAGCACAACTTGTGGCGGTCTTGTCATAGATAACAGAACCATTCTTATTAAAATGAATCACTGCGTGCAATGTGCTATCTTTACTATGTTGCAAGATTCCACACACCTTATCACCAGTTAAATAACCAAAAAAATTATAGGTCATCGTTACTGGAGTCGCTGAGGTCGCCCATTGGGTATTGCCTGAAGGTTGCCAATTTTTAAAACCTGAACCTGTGCTAGATGTCAAAATAATTTGCCGATTCTGCTTACGAAAAATAGCCTCTGAGCGGGTTTCAATAGCAAGCTGAACAACTTCTTGAGCATCATTATTGAGTTGCATTCTTCTTATCTGCTGCATAAAAGAAGGAGCAGCCATCATCGCGATAATTGCCACAACAGCAATCGTCACCATCAGCTCAATTAAGGTGAACCCTTTATGTTTATTTTGCATACTCCCTCCCCAAGGCAACAAAACTTTACCCTATTTAAAATCATATTCTAATTCTTTACACAATCAGCACAATACAGGATAAAAGGCATAAAAAAACAGATGATTGCCAATTTACAATCATCTGTCAATTTTTCAATAAAATTAGAATGTTAACCAATCCACCTTTTAGGCTTGAGTTACCGCAATACGTAACTCTTTTGGCAAACTAAAGGTAATATTTTCTTCCGTTCCGGCAAGTTCTTGTGGTGGTGTTGCACCCCACTCTTGTAATCGTTGAATCACTTGCTTAATTAAAATTTCAGGCGCAGATGCACCCGCTGTGACGCCAACTTTAGCAATATTTTCAAACCATGCCTGTTGAAGTTCATCCGCATTATCGACCAAATAAGCCGCTTTACCCATTCGCTCAGCCAATTCACGTAAACGATTCGAATTCGATGAGTTTGGCGAACCGACCACCAACACCACATCACATTGGGTTGCTAAATCACGCACCGCATCTTGACGGTTTTGAGTCGCATAACAAATGTCATCTTTACGCGGCCCTTGAATCTCAGGAAATTTCGCCCGTAAAGCATCAATCACTTTTGCAGTATCATCAATTGATAAAGTTGTTTGAGTCACAAAAGCCACGCGCTCAGGATGATGCACTTGAAGCTCGGCCACGTCTTGCTCATCTTCAACCAAATAAATCGCACCACCATTTTTCAGGTCATATTGCCCCATGGTACCTTCAACTTCAGGGTGGCCTTCATGACCAATTAAGATGGCCTCAACCCCCTCACGGGCATATTTAGTAACTTCAATATGAACCTTGGTCACCAATGGGCAGGTTGCATCAAAAACCTTTAAACCGCGACGTTCGGCTTCGATTTGTACCGCTTTAGAGACCCCATGCGCACTAAAAATTACAATATTGTCATCGGGTACTTCATCCAATTCATCGACAAAAATTGCACCTCGTTGACGTAAATCGTCCACGACAAATTTATTGTGCACCACTTCATGTCGTACATAAATGGGCGGATTAAAACACTCAAGCGCACGATTTACGATGGCAATCGCACGGTCAACACCTGCACAAAAACCACGTGGATTGGCCAATACAATTTCCATATGTTCCTCGATACCACTTTTCAATCAGCGGAAACTAATAAAATAAATGCAAACAAAGTGACGCCTTGCTATTTCGTTTAAACCTTGTCTGCTCTAAAATAGAGAAGATATTTTATCATATCAGGAAAAATATCATGTCGGGTCTCTTGTTTGTCGTTTCTGCAGCTTCAGGAACAGGCAAAACATCCCTCGTAAAAGCCCTCCTTGACCGTGTAACGAATCTTCACGTTTCTGTTTCTCATACTACACGTGGGCAACGTCCCGGCGAACTTGATGGTGTACATTACCATTTTACCGAAAAAGACTCATTTTTGGCCTTGGTTGAACAAGGTGGTTTTATTGAATACGCTGAAGTCTTTGGTAATTACTACGGTACAGCTCAAGCTACTGTAAAAGAACAACTGGCGAAAGGTCATGATGTCCTACTGGAAATTGACTGGCAAGGCGCACAGCAAGTTCGTAAGCTTTTTCCTGACTCTAAACAAATTTTCATTTTACCACCAAGCCAGTTTGATCTGCGTCAACGTCTGTCTAACCGTGGCACAGACTCGGTTGAAGTGATTGAGCGTCGCTTAGGCTGCGCAGTTGAAGACATGCAACAATATGTTAACTTCGACTATGTAATTATTAATGATGATTTTAATAAGGCATTGCATGATCTTGAGTCTGTGATTATTGCCAATCGTCTTGTTCTTTCTCAGCAAGCCAATCGTCATCAAAAAATGATTTCTGAACTGATCACTCCTGTAGAGAAGTGATTAAAACTTGAGTCTACACACAAAGCGCCTTATACTGCACAGTCTGTTTTATTTTACCATTCATAACGAGAACTCTTATGGCACGCGTAACCGTTGAAGATTGTTTAGACCATGTAGACAACCGCTTTGAGCTTGTACTAGTGGCAAGCAAACGCGCGCGTCAATTGGCACGTCAAGGCATTGAACCTACAGTTGAGTGGGACAATGACAAACCGACTGTTGTTGCATTACGTGAAATCGCAATCGGTCATGTTTCTAAAGATATTTTGAAACAACGTGACCAAGACTACCAAACTTCGAGTCTTGATCTTGCACTTTCTGCAAACAATTTGAATTTAGATGGTTTTTCTTTCCAATAAGAAAAAATTATCGCTTAAAAGCCTAGTTTTTAACTAGGCTTTTTTATTGGATAACTTTTATATTTGTGCAATACACGTTATAACTAGAAGACAGGATTCATCGTGGTTTAGGTGTATCTTTTTTGCTTTTCTCTCAATGAATAAATTGACAACTCATGCAATATGTTTTTCATTAGAGGATCAGTAAAATTTTCTTGTAATTGCTACGTCTTAAAGGTGTTTTATGCCAGGCCCAATGGTCAGCCAAGCTAAACAACAGCTCAAAACTATTATCGATGCTTACTTAACTGAAAGCGACGTCGAGCGAGTGCTTGCGGCCTGTAATTATGCGGATATTGCCCATGATGGTATTACCCGCAAAAGTGGCGAACCCTATATTTTGCACCCGATTGCGGTCAGCTGTATTTTAGCGCATATGCGTTTAGATGCCGAAACTTTGATGGCGGCACTTTTACATGATGTGATTGAAGATACAGACTTTAGCAAAGAAGATATTGCAGAAAAATTTGGCAAAACCGTTTCCGAACTGGTCGATGGCGTCACCAAACTCAGCCAATCCAGTGATAAAGAATATAATAAAGCCGCTTCTTTCCGAAAAATTCTGCAAGCCACACTACAAGACCCACGTGTCATTATTATTAAACTGGCTGACCGCTATCACAACATGACCACCTTGGATGCACTACGCCCCGATAAGCGTGCGCGTATTGCCCAAGAAACCTTTGATATTTTTGTCCCAATGGCACGTATTGTTGGCATGAATGAGATGGGCGATAACCTCGAACATCTGTGTTATCAAAACCTTGATCTCGACATGTATAACAATGTCCAAGAAGCCCTCCTGCAAACCAAACCCAAACGCTGTGAATATCAAAGCAAATGGGAAAATAATCTTACTGAGCTATTAAAAACCCATCAAATCTCAGGTCGAATTAAAAAGAAAAATAATAATATCGAACTGTTACGTCACTTTGTAAAAAATGACATTGATCTGCATGAACTCACGCATAGTCATGCCTTTGAAATTATTCTAAATAGTATTGCTGACTGTGACCGCTTAGCCGATGTGTTGCGAGAGAGTTTTCAAGTTTTACACTTTGCAGACCATATTCGTAAACCACTCCCAGGTGGTAACCAATCGCTACTACTACGTTTAAAAGGTGAAAATACAACCTTATCAGTCACCATTCAAACCGAACTGATGCGCAAAGCGGCGCGTTTTGGTGTAGTACTAGGCGACAGTGCTCCGCAAGCTTGCCGCTCTGCGATTCAAGCCTCGATGCAGAACTTAAATGTCTTGATTGATGGTGCCTGTGCCAAAACCACTTTTAGCGAACTGCTCGATTATTTACACCAAGAGAAAATTTGGGTTTACACCCCGCAAGGTCATTTACACGAATTACCGCAAGGAGCAACAGTCGTCGATTTTGCCTACTCTGCCAGCTTATTTTTAGGTAACCATGCGGTAGGCGCAAAAATTAATGGGGAGACCAAGCCCCTTTCTACACCATTGCACAGTGGGCAGGTGATTGAAGTGATCACCGATGTCTTAGCCACCCCCAATCCGGATTGGCTCAGCTTCGTCAACACACAAAAAGCCCGTCGTGCTTTGCAAAATATTTTGCGCGATCAAGACATAGAAGAACAACGCCTCGTTGGACAACAAGCGTTAAATCGCGCTTTAAAGCTATTCAATGTATCCATTAAAGATTTAACCGAATCAGATTGGTTAGAACTTTTACAATGGCGACATATCGAAACTAAAGACCAACTGTTTGAACAAATTGCCGTGGGCGATTTACTGCCGCAATTGGTTGCGAATCATTTGTTTGCGCATGACCAAAGTGCACAGGAATCTGACAGACTCATTCAAGGTACTGAGGGTGTCGATGTTAAATACGCACATTGCTGTAACCCCGTGTTGGGTGATCCAATTCAAGGACATTTATCACGCCGCGGCCTTATTGTGCATCGTGCGCGTTGTCATAATCTCCTGCATGAACAACATCTACACCCTGAAAACATCATGCCGTTGCAGTGGACTAACGAGAATGAAGAAGAAATTAGTTTTACTGCATATTTATTGATTAACATGGCCATGGATGACGAACAAATTTCCGACCTGATTTATCAATGTCGTAAAGAAAAAATTGGGGTCGAAATGGTACGTAATCAAGATGACAAGACTTATGTCAATGTTGTGGTACACAACCGCAAGCAAATTGCAAAAATAATTCGCGATCTACGCATGCATTTTGGCTTTCCGCGTATCAGTCGACTGGCTCAACCAGTGAGCATTGCGGAAACATCGATTGCGAGTTAATTGTTTAAATCCGCACATTTTAATGCCAATCTAGGCTATGATTGATGGTGAATATAATAGGAGAACACGATGTCCCGCCAAGTAATTCATACTGAAAATGCCCCTGCTGCGATCGGCACTTATTCGCAAGCAATCTTAGTTGGCAATACACTTTACCTTTCTGGTCAGATCGGTTTAGACCCATACAGTATGGAGTTGGTTGAAGGCATTGAAGCACAAATTCGTCGTGTGTTTGATAACTTAAAAGCTGTCTGTGAAGCTGCTGGTGGAACACTGGCTGATATCGCGAAGTTGAATATTTTCTTAACCGATCTTTCAAACTTCCAGTTGGTCAATCAAATTATGGGCGAGTATTTCGCACAACCTTACCCTGCACGCGCTGCACTCGGTGTGGCTAGCCTACCTAAAAATGCGTTAGTAGAGATGGATGGTATTGTGATTATTAATCAATAAGTTATATTTTTTAAGAAAAAGCCACCGATTGAGTGGCTTTTTTTCATCCAAAATCCCAATAAAGACAAATGAGATTTCAAATGATTTCTATTGACAAACGATAACAATTATCAATAATATCACTTATCTTATTTCTTTCATGTGGCTTGCTGAAATGTACGTGTGCTTATGCCGTGGTATTACAGATCAAGATATTAAAGACGCTGTTGAAAATGGTGCGGGTAGTTATCGCGAAGTTCGTGAGATGCTGGATCTCGGCACATGCTGTGGTCGCTGTGCACCAGAAGCACGCTCAATCATCAGTGCTGAAGTCTCTGCGATTGCCTCACGCTTAGCCATTGCTGCCTAGATATTTGATTCGTTTTTTAGAATAACCATAATTATAAACGTACTCTTTATGAGTAGCTCCTCCCCCGCTTATGACTCTAAGCGGGGTTTCTTTTCTTAAATGTCTCAAAATAAAATTTGCATCCCGCATGCTTTTGATTGCGATTTTCATTTGCTGTTCTATAAATTACTCGCCAAAATCCACTTTGTTGTTTAAGATATTTCTCATAAGTTATTGATATTATTTTTAAGCCGCAGTTTGAATGGAGCTTTCTCATGAAAGGCAATCGTGATGTAATTAATCAGTTAAATCAGGTGCTTTATCATCATTTAACTGCCATCAACCAAAATTTCCTACACTCTCGTATGTTTAATGATTGGGGGATTGAGCAACTCGGTTCTGCCGAGTATAAAGAGTCAATCCGTCAAATGAAGCATGCTGACAAGATCATTGAGCGGATTCTTTTTTTAGAAGGTCTACCAAACCTACAACACTTGGGTAAACTCTACATCGGTCAACATACTGTTGAAGTATTAAATTGCGATGTCCGTAAAGTTAAAGAGAACATTGAATCCATTCAAGCTGCTGTCAAGCTTGCCGAAGAGCAGTTGGACTACGTTACTCGAGATCTTGTTCAAGAAATTTTAGAAAAAGAAGAAGAGTGGTTAGATTGGACAACTACACAGCTTGATTTGGTTGAGACTGTAGGTGTAGAGAATTATATTCAGAGTCAGATTTAAAACTTTTCCATCAATTTAAAAACCTGCTTCTTGCAGGTTTTTTATTACAAAATTTATTTCCAAGAATAAAAAATTTACTTTAAAGAGTAACTCTTTTGAAACTACTTTTTGCAATATTTTGAGTATGATAACTGTACTGACCGAAAGCATCATGAGTTAAGTAAATTTATGGATTCTCTTCAAATAAAATTACATTTTGAACACAAGTCAGAACCACTTCTGCGATTTTTACAGTTAAATCTAGTAAGCTAACTAATCTTAAATAATTCTTATTAATATCTATAACACATACAGTTATAAATTACTGATTTCAAATAAGTCCATACTAACAATAGCCTTTTTGGTATAATAAACTAGAAAGTTCATATAATAATGATGATTGAAATAACTAAAATCGCAATTGCATTGATGGCTTCAATGAAGTAAAACTATTATTACTAATATATTAAACTATGTTTTTCTTTAATAAAAATTATCAATCATATATGTTAAATAAAAAGCGCATCATATTCGATGCGCTTTTTATAATTAAACTTATATTTTATACAGCATCACAAGTTTTTGGACGTACAGCCTGATCTAAATTAGACGTACACTTCCAATTACCACCAGCCTGAGTATAAGTGAAAATAACTGTTTTTGCTTTTAACTTATCATTAATACCAGCAGTATTTTTGAATGTTGCTGTTAATTTACAAGTACCAGCAGCTGTTCCATCTGCTTCAATTTTTTCAACATATGAACCACTTAAAGTATGACCGTTATCTTTATGTAATGCACCAGCTGGTACAGAGTTATCAGGAGCTGGTGATACGGCCGTATTTGGTATAGCATTAGCAGTACTGCACGCAGTAGCAAGACCACTCATTCCAGCAATATCCATAACGGGCGTTTTTAAGCCTCCTAATAAATTAATTGCTTCTGAAGCCTGCGAACGAGCTGTATAGTTTTGATATTGAGGAATCGCAATCGCAGCAAGAATACCGATAATTGCAACAACAATCATTAATTCAATAAGAGTGAAACCCTTTTGAGCGTTCATAACATTCTCCACAAATGTTTTGTTAATTTTTTATAAGCTTTTTAAGCTACTTTGTAATTAGCATGTATTATGCCAACTTTTATTATATTTATTTTCAAATAAAAAACAGCACTTTATTTCACTATTTAAAAATTTATTTTTGAGCATTGTGTTTTTATGTAAAAAACTGACAAATATTGTCAGTTTCCTTCTTTCTAGTTCAACATAATTGGCGAATTGCTCAATTCATCAGCGTTGTCTTGTAGTTTATTGGCATAGAATTGATCCAAAATAGCCCCAATTTGTATAACACCGTCGGTTAAAGCCAGCCGATACTCTCGCTGTGCCATTTTTTCAATAATGCTCTGGCAGACTGCACCCCATACCTGTTGTGTAGTGGCATCCTGTATCCCACGATCAATCACAATTTCAACTTTTCTCTCACACAAGTTTATGTAAAGCAAAATACCACTATTCAACTCGGTATCCCACACACCAAGCTCAGCAAAAAGCTGTTTTGCACGTCCACGAGTATCTAAATAATAGGCTTCTCTTGCAGGCATATGCCCTTCGATCACTACTTGGATTTCACCAATGTGCCCATGTTCAGCAGCAGCTACCGCTTGCGCAATCGCATATTGATCTTGCTGATTAAAAAAGCGTTTACTCGCTGGCATATGCAGTAAATGCTTTAACCAACGCTTAAAACTCGGTTGTACGACTTCATCTAACTTTGGTTTAGTGACGATTTCCATCGTTTCAGTTGTTGTTACCATGACCCTGATGCTCCTCCACCGCCGAAGCCGCCGCCCCCGCCACTATATCCACCACCACCAAAATCGCCGCCGCTACGCCCTCCACGTCCACCTCCCCCGCCTGAGGAGAGAAAAAGCTGAAAAATTGTTTGGGCTAAGGTCGTGATGAGTAAAAAGAAAATCCCACCACCAATCAGTAAGCTGGTGATTAAGCCTGCTCCATTCACCAAGCCTGCCACGGTTCCTGCAACTGCAGCCGTCGAGGCACTTAAACGTTTACCCACCACAAATGAGCCAAGTGCGCCAGCAATTAGAATAAATAAAGCAGTACTAAAGGTTTTACTTTTGGCCTCTTGTTCCCGAGTGGCTTGGTCTTGGCGTTCTTGTAATTCTTGCGCCGCTTGAGCTGCAACTTCAGGATCAAGATTTAAAATCCGTTCAATTTCAGCAAGCCCTGCATTGATCCCTTGGGCATACTGTGCTTGTTTAAAATACGGTGTGATTTGTTGGTTAATAATGCGATTCGCAATAATGTCAGGAATGACTCCTTCTAGCCCATAGCCTGTCAGAATCTGCATACGCCGGTCATTAACGGCAATTGCGATCAGCAAACCGTTGTCCTGCTTTACTGAACCGAGCTGCCATTGATCTGCAATACGCATGGCAAAACCAAAAATATCCTCTTGACCTGTAGTGGGTACTATCACCACGCCTATTTGGGCTTTTCCTGCGTCATGCAACGCACGGATTTTTTGGCCAATGGCTTGCTTATCTTCAGCACTTAAAATATGTGCTTGATCGATCACGGGTTCATTTAAGGTTGGTAACACCCGTATCGAATCACCTTCTGCCATATCATTAGCAATAGGTGGTTGTGACACGGCATCAGCATTGGTAGAGCTTACATTATTGGAACTCGCCGCATGCTGACCTTGAATAATTTTTCCAGCAACGACTGTTTCAGCAGCATCATCTGTCGCTATAGCAACCTCTGCCCATGTTAAAGAACTTAGACACAACAGTCCTGATAAAATGAATGCAAGCACCCATTTATATGAAAAGTGTACGAACTGCTGCTGTCCTATCATTCATTCACCTATGGTTACAATTACTTTAAGTCACCGCTAGTTAAATGACACTGTTGGTGCTTTTTGCGCGCTTTGCTCTGCACTAAAGTTTGGTTTGGTGTCCATTCCAATCACCTTCGCAGTCATGACTTGTGGGAACTGACGTGCATAGGAATTAAAGTCTTGCACCGTGCTAATGTAGCGATTACGCGCCACAGCAATGCGGTTTTCGGTTCCTTCGAGTTGGACCTGCAAATCACGAAATTGCTCATTGGCTTTTAAATCTGGATAGTTTTCTGAGACCGCAATTAAACGCGACAATGCACCTGTCATTTGCGCCTGCGCTTCTTGATATTTTTTGAATAATGCAGGGTCTTCTAATACTTCTTTATCGACTTTTAAACCTGCCACATTGGCACGAGCCTGTGTGACCTCAGTTAGGACTTGCTCTTCATGCTTAGCATAGCCCTTCACTACATTCACCAAGTTCGGCACCAAATCTGCACGGCGCTGATATTGGTTTTGCACTTCTGACCATGCGGCTGTAACTGCCTCATCTTTGACCTGCAAGGTATTATAACCACAGCCCGATAGCGTTAACGTGCTCGCGAGGGTAACAACGACAGCAGTTTTTTTCATAAAATTCATTCAGCTATCCTCTTTCTTTTGTATTTATTGCAATAACCTGATTGTAAACACATTTGATTATCCTTTTGTTGCTTTTAGTTAAAGCATCTAAAAGTGAAAAAGCCGAGTGATCTTTACTCGGTCTTTATTGCTCATTTCTTATACTTAACATTAAACAACCGCGTGCAACTCCTACTGAAAACCGTCTAGTTGATAATCTTCTACCAAACGGGTTTTCCAGTATTTCAACAACTGGCTGTAATCAATGTCAGAAGGATGGAAGTTGGTTTTGTAGTAAGACAGATATTCAGGCAGCAATTGCACAAACATCTTCGCCAGTAAATACAATCCAAACAGATTCCCGCCCAACTTCGGTATACTCTTTTTACGGTCTTGTAAAAATAAACGGCTGGCCGAGTAAAAAGTTAAACTGGCAAAGCCTGTTGTTACACTGCGCATAATTAAACGGCGAATCTTGTCATCACCATAGACATCTTGATATACATCAAACGCAACCGCACGATGCTCAATTTCTTCAATGGCATGCCACACCCAGAGCTTAACCGCATCATCATCCAAGGTACTCAATACCTCAGGATGCCTTAAAATATAGCCGCCTAGAAGTGCCGTAAAATGCTCAAAAGCACAGGTAATTGCGAGCTGAATTTTAGGATGCAAGTTTTTCACATAATCATCTTTACGCGCCAACCACGCCTGAAAACGGTCGAGATTATAATCATCACAGCGCCATGCAGCATTAAATGCCGTGTGTGCTTGAGAATGCATCGCCTCTTGACCAATAAATGCCGCAATCTGCGCTTGAAGATTGTCATCCTTCACTTGGTCACGTACATTGCGCACACTATGCACAAAGAACTGCTCACCGATGGGAAAAGTCGAAGACAATGCCGTCAGTAAATGCGACATGACCGGTGAATTGGCAAAATAATGCCGGCGAATGGCTTTGGGGTTGAATTGCAAACGTCGAATCGTAATACCCTGAGCTTTTGGACGATGTTGATATAGTTTTTCTGTCGTCACTTGAGTCATGTCCATTTCCTAACATTTAACCGAGCGATCTTCAGTATCTGAAGTTAGAGGCGATTCACATATGGCAAAAATGCTTAGTGCGTTTGCAAATTCATCCATTTTTATCTGACTCACCACCAGATCTTTTTCGATTTATCCCGATTCACCTCTTTCATATCATCTCAGGCAAATAGTGATCATAAAAAAACCCGCCGAAGCGGGTTTTTGTGTTGAACGATTTAGATTAAATATCTAAATAATCCAAAATACCTTCAGCCGCTTGACGGCCCTCCCAAATCGCTGTGACAACAAGGTCTGAACCACGAACCATATCACCACCCGCAAAGATTTTCGGATTTGAGGTTTGGAATTTATAGGTTTGCTGTTCAGCCGCAACTACACGACCTGAACCATCAAGATTAATATTCACATTTGTAAACCACTCCGCAGGGCTGGTACGGAAACCAAATGCCAATAAAACTGCATCTGCTGGTAAAATTTCTTCTGAACCCGGAATTGGTTCTGGACTGCGACGACCACGGCTATCAGGCTCGCCAAGTTGAGTCGTAACCACTTTCACGCCCGTGACTTTGCCATTTTCACCGACAATTTCAATCGGTTGACGGTTAAACAAAAAGTTTACACCTTCTTCTTTTGCATTTTGCACTTCACGACGTGAACCTGGCATGTTTTCTTCATCACGACGGTATGCACAGCTCACCACTTCCGCTCCCTGACGAATCGAAGTACGGTTACAGTCCATTGCAGTGTCACCACCGCCAAGAACAATCACCTTTTTGCCTTCAACACTGATGTACTCACTTGGGTCTTTTTCCCAACCTTGAGTACGGTTAACATTGGCAATCAAGAAATCCAAGGCATCATAGACACCATTTAAATCTTCACCTGCGAAGCCACCTTTCATGTAGGTATAAGTACCCATACCCATGAACACCGCATCGTATTCTGTAAGTAGTTGATCAATAGTAACATCTGTACCAATTTCGGTATTTAAGCGGAATTCCACGCCCATGCCCGTGAAGATTTCACGGCGACGCTTCATCACATCTTTTTCCATTTTAAATTCTGGAATACCAAAGGTCAGTAGACCACCGATCTCAGGGCGTTTGTCGAATACAACAGGTTTCACCCCGTTACGCACCAAAATATCAGCACAGCCTAGACCCGCTGGGCCCGCGCCAATGATCGCGACTTTTTTATCTGTCCACTTTACTGAAGACATATCTGGACGCCAGCCCAATGCAAACGCAGTGTCATTGATATATTTTTCAGCGTTACCAATCGTCACTGCACCAAAACCATCGTTTAAGGTACAAGCCCCTTCACATAAACGGTCTTGCGGACAAACACGACCACATACTTCAGGTAGCGTGTTGGTTTGGTGACACAGCTCTGCTGCTTGGAAAATACGGCCTTCAGCGATCAATTTTAACCAGTTTGGAATGTAGTTATGTACTGGACATTTCCATTCACAATATGGGTTACCACACCCTAAACAACGGTGGGTTTGGTTTGCTGCCACTTCCGCTGTAAAAGGTTTATAAATTTCCACAAACTCTGCTTTGCGGACCTGAATCTCTTTTTTCTCTGGATCTTGGCGTGCTACATCCAGAAATTGAAAGTCATTGTTTAGGCGCTCTGCCATGTCTCTCTCCGTGGGTAGGTGCAGCCCGTTTATCTATCGTCTGCACCTGCCTATGTATCAGCAGTAGTGGAATTATTGTGGATCAGCTTGAGTGGTTTTCAACAAAGTCTGTAAGTTGGCAGCTTTCGGTTTCACCAACCAGAATTTACGACTGTAGAAATCAAACTCGTTACGGATCTTGTACGCCCAAGCACTACCAGTCTCAGCAATGTGTTCATCTAAGATACGGCTTAAGAACTCTTTATGTTCTTCCATCGATTCAGTCGAAATACGATTCAGCTCAATCAGCTCGTGGTTGTAATGATCAACGAAGTCATTATCAAGGTCAAGAACGTAAGCAAAACCGCCTGTCATACCTGCACCGAAGTTATGACCCACTTTACCAAGTACGGTCACGATACCGCCTGTCATATATTCACAACAGTGATCGCCTGCACCTTCAATTACAGCGAAAGCACCCGAGTTACGTACTGCAAAACGCTCACCTGCTGTACCTGCCGCGAACAATTTACCGCCCGTTGCACCGTATAAACAAGTGTTACCAATGATTGCCGTTTCTTGAGTTTGGAAAGGCGAACCTTTTGGCGGGAAGATCGACACACGACCACCTGCCATGCCTTTACCCACGTAGTCGTTCGCATCACCTTCTAATCGAATGTGCAAGCCACCTGCGTTCCAAACACCGAGCGATTGACCCGCAGTCCCCACCAAGTTCATCTTCACTGGGTGCGCTTCCATGCTGAGGTTGCCATAACGACGCGCAATCTCACCTGAAATACGTGCACCAATTGAACGGTCACAGTTACCAATGCTGAAGTGATACTCACCAGTGGTCCCAGCTTCAATTGCTGGTAGCATTTCTGCCACCATTTTCTCAGCAAGCAAGCCTTTATCAAACGGTGCGTTACCTTCAACTTCACAGTACTGCGCCTTACCTTGCGCAGAAGGATGTGACTCTAGTAATGCGCTCAAATCAAGGTGCGCATGTTTCTCCGTTTCACCTGGAAGCATTTCAAGCAAATCTGTACGACCAATCAAGTCTTTGAGGCTTGAAACACCCAACGCTGCTAACCACTCACGTGTTTCTTCAGCAATGAAGGTGAAGAAGTTGATGAGCATTTGTGGCTCGCCAATATAATGTTCTTGGCGTAAATGATCTTGTTGAGTTGCAACACCCGTTGCACAGTTATTCAGGTGACAAATACGCAGGTATTTACAACCTAAAGCAATCATTGGCGTAGAACCAAAGCCAAAGCTTTCTGCACCTAAAATAGCTGCCTTCACCACATCTAGACCGGTTTTCAAACCACCGTCGGTTTGAACACGAACTTTACCGCGCAGGTCATTGACACGAAGTGCTTGATGCGCTTCAGAAAGACCCAACTCCCAAGGCGAACCTGCATGGTGAATTGAAGACAATGGAGAGGCTGCTGTACCACCGTCATAACCTGAAATGGTAATGAAGTCAGCATAGGCTTTTGCCACACCTGCTGCAATGGTACCTACACCTGGCTCAGACACCAGTTTTACTGAAACCATCGCTTGAGGATTGACTTGTTTTAAGTCAAAGATCAATTGTGATAAATCTTCAATCGAGTAAATATCATGGTGCGGTGGCGGAGAAATTAAGGTCACGCCCGGTACTGAGTAACGTAAACGTGCAATTAAGCCATTCACTTTACCACCTGGTAATTGACCACCTTCACCCGGTTTAGCCCCTTGCGCTACTTTAATCTGCAAGACTTCAGCAGAAGTTAAATACGCAGGTGTTACACCGAAACGACCTGATGCAATCTGTTTGATTTTCGAGTTACGAATGGTGCCATAACGCGCTGGATCTTCACCGCCCTCACCAGAGTTTGAACGGCCACCAATGGTGTTCATCGCAATCGCAATCGCCTCATGCGCTTCAGGAGACAATGCACCTAAAGACATGCCTGCAGAGTCGAAGCGCGGTAAAATCGCTTCTACAGACTCCACTTGATCTAGAGCAATCGAGTTATCAGTTTTTAACTTTAATAGGTCGCGAATTGTTGCCACTGGACGGTTATTCACCAGCTCAGCATATTCTTTAAAGTCTGCATATTGACCAGAACGCACTGATTTATGCAAAGCATTGATCACGTCTGGGTTGAATGCATGGTATTCCTTGTCGAAGACAAATTTCAGTAAACCACCTTGATCGATTGGTTTACGTGTTTTCCATGCGGTATCAGCCAATTTCTTTTGGTCATTTTCAAGGTCAACAAAGGTTGCACCTTTGATACGGCTCGGTACACCCGTGAAGCATTTTGAAACCACTTCTTCAGACAAACCCACCGCTTCAAACAACTGACCACCACGGTAAGAGGCAACCGTAGAAATCCCCATTTTTGAAAGGACTTTTAACAAGCCTTTTTCAATGCCTTTACGGAAATTCATTTGCGCTTGGATTGGGTCACCCAATAACTCGCCTTTTGCAACCAAGTCATTGATCACATCATAAGCAAGATAAGGATAAATTGCTGTCGCACCAAAGCCTAGAATAACCGCAAATTGATGCGGATCACGCGCCAATGCTGTTTCAACAATAATGTTGGCATCAGTACGTAAACCAACATTAATTAAATAGTGATGTACAGCACCTGTTGCCATCAATGCATTTGCAGGCAAGAAACCTTGACGAATTTTCTTATCAGACAACACCAATAAAGTTTTGCCATCACGAATCGCTTGCGCTGCTTCTTCACAGATACGCGCAATTGCAGCTTCTAGACCTTCATCTTCCGCATAATTTAAATCGATATCTGCAATTTCATAACCCTTACGACCCAACGTACGGATTTGATGCATTTTCGAATTTGACAACACTGGGCTTGAAATGATCAAACGATCCGCATGCTCAGGGCTTTGTTCAAAAACGTTTTGCTCACGGCCTAAACACGTTTCCAATGACATTACAATCGATTCACGTAATGGGTCGATTGGTGGGTTAGTGACCTGAGCGAACTGTTGACGGAAGTAATCCGATACATGACGTACTTGGCGAGACAAAACTGCCATTGGCGTATCATCACCCATTGAACCCACTGCTTCCTGACCGCTTTCAGCGATTGGGCGAAGCAATTGGTCACGCTCTTCAAAGGTCACCATAAACATTTTTTGTGATGCTTTAAGGTCGTCGCCTTTTAAGCCTTGATCACATAAATATTCTTCAAGCTCTGGACTACCTTGTACACGAACCGAGTTTTCACGTAACCATTCACGGTAAGGACGCATTTTTTTCAAATGCGTGCTGACATCTTTAGTGTCGAGCATTTTACCTGTGAAGGTATCAATCACTAAAATTTGACCTGGACCGACACGACCTTTAGAAATCACGTCTTCAGGCTCGTAGCCCCACACACCAATTTCAGATGCCAGTGTGATGTAACCATTTTTGGTAATCACCCAACGTGCTGGACGTAAACCATTACGATCCAACATACAAATTGCATGACGACCATCTTGAATCACGAGACCAGCAGGCCCATCCCACGCTTCCATATGCTTCGAGTTAAACTCATAGAATGCACGTAAATCGGCATCTAAAGTTTCCACGTTCTGCCATGCTGGCGGAACCAACATACGCAATGCACGGAACAAGTCCATACCGCCGCCCACCAGAATTTCAAGCATGTTATCTAAGCTTGAAGAATCCGAGCCAGTACGGTTCACGATTGGATTGAGTTCAGTTAAACCAGGCAATAATGGGTTTTCAAACTTTGGCGTACGCGCCATCGCCCAGTTACGGTTCGCAGTAATGGTATTAATTTCACCATTGTGTGCAAGATAACGGAATGGCTGAGCCAAAGGCCAACGCGGCAATGTATTGGTCGAGAAACGTTGGTGGAACACCACAATATGTGACTCAAGACGTGGATCAGCCAAGTCTGTGTAAAAATCAGCAATCGCTTCAGGCATCATCAAGCCTTTATAGCTAATCACTGTTGAACATAATGTGGTTACATAAAATGAAGAATCATTGCTGAGCTGCTGTTCTGCACGGCGGCGTGCCAAGAAGAGTTTACGGTTAAACTCAACTTCAGACACACCCATTGGGCAGTTCACAATAATTTGTTCAAATGCAGGAAGTGACTGCATCGCAATCGAACCCAAAGCATCGTTATTGGTCGGGACTACACGCCATGCCAATACTCGACAGCCTTCAGATTCAATTTCTTTAGTTAGAATTTGTTTTGCATGTACTGCAATTGCTGGATCGAGGCTTAAGAACACCGTACCGACAGCAAAAACTTCACTGAGTGTAATATCACTGAGTTTTTTCGCTTCTTCACGGAAAAACTGTTTTGGCATTGCTAAGAGTAAACCGCAACCATCCCCTGTCTTACCATCTGCAGCAATACCACCGCGGTGGGTCATACAGCTCAGACTGTGCATAGCAGTCTTGACAAGATCATGGCTTGCATCACCCTGCATATGGGCGATTAAACCAAAACCACAGTTATCTTTAAACTCATCCGGTTGGTATAAACCTTGAGCGGGAGCTACAGTATTAGGCGATGGCATGTGCATAGCGTACCCTTCTTTCTACAGGCCCTGTCGGGCGTCTAACAATCTAATTACTTCTTGCCGATTCGTTCAATTGACTCATATTCAGATTCTGATTGAAGTACAGCATTTTTTCTTCACACCCAAGATAGACTGATTTTCGTCTTTATGCATGTCTTAATTGAAAAAATGTATGCAGCAGTCACGCACTTATTTAAGGCACTTGGCCGCTACTATTTCGCTCATAAATCGAATCTTTTTTGCGCCAAAACAGTGACATCAACTCAATTCATGCACCATTAAAGCAAGTTTTATGCCAATTATTTATTATATGTGTTAAGCGCTTTAGTTTTATTAGGTTTGTGCTTTTTACGTAAAAATTCAGTTCAAGGACAATCCATTTATTGCACTATCTTTGTGCATATATGGAATTTACATTTTTTGATGCGCCATAATGAGCCAATTTTAATTAAAGGGGTCGGTCACTTCAGGTTCATTTGTTTTATTTTGTGGCGCATTCTCTACGGTCGTTTGTGACTTTTGCACATCAACTACATTTCCATCCGCATCACGACGAGTAACCGTTGTCGATGTGGTCGATTGTTTATTTTGTGCAACTGCTACACGTACCGCTTGTTGACGCGCAGCAAGAGTGGCTTCATCAATCACAGGCACAGCGGCTGGTTTCAACTGCACAGCATAGAGCTTATTGCTAAGTCCAAGTTCATCAGAACCTAGGTCATTGACATAGTCAGCATAACTTTCAATTTTTTCAACTTTGGGTTGCACCGACTTCGGCAACGTCAGTTTTAAATCCGCCAATGCCTTTTGCGCCTCATTGGCATTTTTATACACACCATAGATCAACACATATTGCTCAATTTGGTTTTCACCTGTCAGTCTTAAGTAGCTAAAAGCCTGACGATCAGATTGCCTCTGCAAAAAACGCTTAATAATCGCTTCTTCAGAGACTCTAAACAGTTCAAGTGTACTGTTCTTTTTATTTTCCTGAATAAATTTGGTACCGCGGAATTCAGCTTCATGCTGCGCGATTGCTACAACACGTGTCGTCATATCCAAAGGTTTTACTTCATCGAGGAATGAGCCTAAATGTGCAGTTGTTGCGACTTTTTCTGGCTGAATTTGTAACTCAACTTCAGATTCAGCTTTTTTTTCAACTTCAACCACAGTTTCTTGATCTGTAATGGCCCAAAAGACTAAGGCGCCAAACAAGCATGCCCCTCCGAATGCAAGCCAAATATAATTTTGCTTTGTCTGCCACTGGGTTCGAAGGGTTGTTGCCATAATAAAGTTATGCCTGCTCTTGGTTGGCTAAAATCGCCTGTTTCATCAATTCTACATCAAATGTTTTGGTAATGATGGCCTGTCCTACCGCTTGCATCAAAACCAAACGAAGCTGCCCGTTCAAGACTTTCTTATCATGAGCCATATACGCCAAAAAGTCATCGAGGGGAATCTGCGGACATACTATCGGTAAATTCGCACGTTGAATGATATTTTTTGTACGCGCCAAATCTTCTGCACTGATCCATCCCATACGCTGCGATAAATCTGCTGCCATCACCATACCTGTTGCCACAGCTTCACCATGGAGCCATTCACCATAGCCTAGATACGATTCAATCGCATGTCCAAAGGTATGCCCAAGATTCAATAAGGCACGCTCACCTTGTTCTTTTTCATCATTGGCAACAATACGCGCTTTATGGGCACAAGAACGATACACAGCTTCAGCCAGTGCAGCTTCATCACCCTGCACCAAATCATCCATATGTTGTTCCAACCAAGCGAGAAAGTCAGCCTCGCCCAAGAGTGCGTACTTAATCACTTCTGCCAAACCTGCGGATAACTCACGTGGTGGCAGCGTTTTGAGTTGAGACATATCCGCCAAGACCACTTGTGGTTGTTGAAATGCCCCGATCATATTTTTACCCAGCGGATGATTAATCCCGGTTTTACCACCGACACTCGAATCAACTTGGGAAAGAAGTGTCGTTGGCACCTGAATAAAATAGACTCCGCGCTGGAAGCATGCTGAAGCAAAGCCCGCCATGTCCCCAATCACGCCACCGCCTAAAGCTAAAACTGTGCAATCACGGTTGAAGCCTGACGCTAGCAATGCATCAAAAATCAGGTTGAGGTGCTCAATATTCTTATATTTTTCGCCATCAGGCAAAATACACGTTGCAACTGTTTTTCCCAATGCTTCAATTGCTGCCACGTAACGCGCTAAATACAAAGGCGCGATCATTTCATTACTCACAATCATCACTTGGCGCCCATGAATATACGGCTCAAGTAAAGCTTTCGGATCTAAATCACTACCAATAAAGATCGGGTAACGGCGTTCGCCAAGTTCAACATATAAGGTTTGCATGGATCAAATCACTTCAAAACTGAATCAAAACTACTTTACAAGAATCAAGTTTAAGATACGCTGCGCCAGATCTCGTGCAGCCCCTTGATTGGTCTCGATAATATAATGGGCAACTTCACGATATAAAGGATCTCGAACGCTGAGTAAGTCAGTTAACTTTTGCTCGGGATTCTCCACTTGAAGTAGTGGACGATTTTTATCACGATAGGTTCGCTGTAGTTGAATTTCTACAGGAGTATAAAGATAAACAACAATACCTCGTTGTTTGAGAAATGCACGATTTGGAGCCTGAGTCACCGCCCCACCACCTGTGGCCAAGACCAAGTTGGGTCGAGAGGTTAACTCATCGATTACAACCGTTTCACGACTACGAAAACCAATCTCTCCCTCTTTTTCAAAGATCCATGGAATCGTTGCCCCTGTTTTTCGCTCAATCTCATGATCGCTATCAAGAAACTCTCGTCCTAACAGTTCAGCTAAATGTCGTCCTACCGTTGTTTTTCCAGCCCCCATAGGCCCTACCAAATAAATATTTGGTAGGGTTTCAAACTCTTTGCTTGGCAAGGAGTCACCTTTTAGATTTGTTCAAATTGAAAATATATTAATGATTTCTTGAAACACTGTCATTAACAATTCGTGGTGTCACAAAAATCAACAACTCAGTTTGCATGGTAGTTTTGACATTGTTCTTAAATAAATTCCCCACCACTGGTAAATCAGCTAGAAATGGCACTTTTTCATAGTCATTACGTTTCACATCATCAAAAATACCACCCAGTACAACCGTCTCACCATCATCTACCAAGACATTGGTTTGTAATTCACTGGTGTCAATCGCAATACCATCATTAGTAATCGCACCAATGGAGTCTTTCTCAACCAAGAGTGCCATCTGAACTTTACCATCAGGCGTGATACTTGGAGTCACCTCTAGCTTTAAGTTAGCCGCACGGAATTCTGTTTTCAAACCCTCAGTCGCGCTATATGTTTGATAAGGAATCTCTGTTCCTCGTAAAATATAAGCTTTTTGTTTATCGCCAGTAAGTACTTTCGGTGCTGATAACACCTCACCATGACCATCTGCCTGTAGCGCCGTTAACTCAAGGTTTAACATATAATCCGAGATTTTCAATAACCCGAAGTTAAATGTACCAGCCGTGTTTGTTGCCAAATCTACTCCTAAATCAAAACTCGGTTGGAAATCCCCACCCCACACAGGATTGTTATTGAGTTTTTGCGCACTCCAACGAATTCCCAATTCGCGAGAGAAATCTGTTTGTGCAGTTACAATACGGGCTTCAACCATCACCTGCTTCACTGCAACATCAAGTAAGTCAATCATCCGGCGGATCTTATCAATGTTCTGCGATGTGTCGTTTACGATTAAAGTATTGGTTCGTAAATCGGCAACCACACTACCGCGTGAACTCAATAAGCTTTCTAAAGCTAGTGAATCTGTGCCAGCCGTACCGTTGGATGCCGCCCCTTTGCTATTTCGAGAATCTTCTAGCAATTTTAAAACATCAGCAGCTTTCGCATAGCTCAACTGAATATAATCGGTTTGAATCGGTGCAAGTTTAATACTTTGTGCAATGGCTTTAGCTTCATCATCCTCAGATTTGATCAGTTCAGCTACAGGAGCAATCCAAATTACATTACCATTACGTCGTTTATCCAAGTTCTTGGTTTTCATAATGATATCAAGCGCCTGATCCCATGGAACATCCTTCAGGCGCAAGGTAATATTACCTTGTACCGTATCCGAGGCCACCATGTTAATGCCTGTAAAATCAGCCAATAGCTGTAATACCCGGCGCACTTCAATATCTTGAAAATCTAAAGAAATCTTTTTGCCCGTATAAGCACTTGGTGCTTTGGGCTTCATTGGATTTTTATCTTCAGGACGCTTTAAACTAATCGTGAGCTTATCTTCTGCCTGATAAGCCATATATTCAAAACTGCCGTTCGATTGAATCGTAATCAGGCCGTTACTACCATCGTTTTGTGCATCAATGGTCGAGACTGGTGTTGCGAAATCATTCACATTTAGACGACGTGATAAATGGACAGGAATTTTATTTCCCAAAACACGAACCACAATTTTACTGCCTTGCTGTTTCACATCAACAGGGGTATTGCTACCTTTTAAATCAATCACAACTTGGCCTTCACCGTCTGAACCACGCTGGAAACCAATATTCGAAATACCTTGCTCTGAACGTGCCGCAGCAACAGGTGTTGCTACCGCCGGGTTCGCTGAGTTAATTTTCAGAATAAAGGTATTACCTTCAACACGTGTAGTAAATGCACCGGCATCCGCCAAATTTACAGTTAAACGTGAACGCTGCGCATCTGAAGTTACATCTACTGTACTTGCTTCAGCCGTTGCAATCGCAATACTACCTTGTTTTAAGCTCTGCTGTGCTTTATCAAAATCTAAAACCAAACGGGATGGCTGTTCCAACTGATAGGCTTGCGGCTGTGGCGGCAAACCGTTGAACATGACACGAATTTCTGTTCCCTGTCCCGGAATCTGCATCGGCACAATATTCGTAATACTGACTTGCGCACTTGCAGCCTGCATCACCACCATTGCAATTGCGCCCATTGAAAACTGACGGAACATATGGTTCATCGTATTGCCATCCCCAAATATAAAATCTTTAGCACTATTTTTCATTTTTATTCCTTTTCCTTTTTTAAGGCGCCGGCCCAATTAATACTAGGCTTCTCGGGCGCTCGACATAGCCCTCACGCCCATCCGGAATAATTTCAATCAAATCAATTTGTGTGGCGGTGATATTAATCACACGACCATGATTCATCCCCAAATAACTACCACGCTGCACGCGTTCAATTTCACCATCAGGTGTTTGAATCAACGCCAAAATTTGTCCATTTTGTCCGCGCATGCTGCCTTTCATGTTAAGCGATTCAATCGCATAGCTTTCCAAGGGTTGTAATTGGCGAGCTAGGTTTGGATAAACGCGCTTTCCAGCCATAATCTTCAGTTCAGCCGCTAACGAGCTTGGCATAAACGGACTTTTTAATTGATGCGCAGCATAATTAAAAGTCGGTACAGGTGGGAAATCTGGCGCAGGTTCAATCGGTAACGGTGGCTGATTACGAATTTCAGCCATTTGCATATTGACCGCATCAATACGCGAATCACAACCGACAAGGAATAACCCTACGCAGAGACTAAGCATGAGATTTTGATATTTCATTACTTGGCACCTCCTGCATCGGCTTTCGTATCATTCTTTGCATCTTTCACATCAACATCTGTAGCAGCTGTCGCCCCGACATAACGGTAGGTTTTAGCCTTTACACTGTATGAAATCTGCGGAATATCTGTCTTTTTCTCATTGTTACTTGATGCTGAGATATCGAAGTCATGCAAGGTCACAATACGCGGCAAAGCTGCAATTCCACTGACAAATGAACCAAAAGAATGATAATCACCCGTCGCTTCAATGGAAATCGGCTGTTCGATAAAGAACTCTTGGCGAATTTCTGGCTCTAAACGAATGTTTTTAAACTTTAATCCAGAATTTACGCCGCTCACGTTGATATCTTCAACCAAACCAGGAATTTCAGTTTCTTTCGGCAACTGTTCTAACTGCTGATTGAAATTAGCTTCCATTTCTTGCAACTGCGCTTGATATTGCTGCAAGTTACGTAATTTTGAATCTTTTTCACGAAACTCATTCAGTAAATTTTGTTCTTGCGCATGTGCATTTGAAATCGCATCAAGCTTCGGCTTAATCACGACAAAATAACCCAATGCCCCAATCACTAAAATGATAAAGATCCAACAAGTCAATTTGACTGAAAAGGGCCAACTGCCGTAATTGTTTGGATCTAAGGTATTAAACTGTTGAAAAAACTTATCAACCGTCATTTTTTTCTTGGTTACAGCATGGTTTTCTGATGTTAATTCTTCAAATTCATCGCGACTCATTGTGCTGCCCCCGCTGTTGAATTATTAACTGTACTTGCGGCTTCAGGTGTCGTCACATTAGGCGCTACTGGCTGTGCAATCTCATCTAAATCTGCCGTAACCACAAAGGTGCCATAGGTTTCTTCAACACGTGGCACGATGGAACTTGGTGCTTTATCTTTTTTCTCTTCAGCAACCAAGAAGGAATTCATAAAAGCATTGCGATACCACGCCGATGCTTCGAGATTACGTAAGAATTCCGCAACTGTATTCGGGCTTTCCGCTTTCCCTTCAATGGTAAATTTATCACCCGTACGCACAAACTTAGTAATGTACATATTACTTGGTGTAACACGTACCATTTCATCGACCAAACGAACAGCCACAGGGCGTTGACCTTGCAAGCCTTGGATCAACTTCATCCGTTCAACAATCGCATTGCGCTGCTCTTGCAGCCCTTCCAATGACTTTAATTGGACATCTAAGTTTTGATTGGTACTCACCACCAACTGATTGGCCTGTTCCTGATCTTCCAGTTTTTGACTGTAAAAGAACCAAGCCAAAGCAACAGCTAAAACCCCAACTAATGCAGCCCCAACACAATAGGCAATAAATTCTTTTTTTCGTTTCTCTCTTAACGCATCACGCCAAGGGAGTAGGTTTATTTTTGCCATTAATCAAAACTCCTCAATGCCAATCCACATGCCACCATGAGTGATGAAGCATCATTTTCAATTTTTTTAATGTCGATTTGTGGAGAAAAGCCCATCTGTAAAAATGGGTTGGCAATGGTGACCCGATAACCTAATTTTTGTTGTAATAACTTCGCCAGTCCTGGAATATTGGCATTCCCCCCTGCCAATAAAATATGGTCGATCTCATTAAATTGAGAGGACGAAAAAAAGAACTGCAAAGAACGTGCTGCTTGTTGCACCACAGCTTCAAGGAAAGGTTCAAGTACTTCAATATCATAGTCGTCAGGCAAGGTACGGCTTTTTTTGGCACGTCCAGCTTCTTCAAAAGACAAACCATAGCGGTTTTGAATTTCTTGAGTCAGCTGTTTACCACCGAACACCTGCTCACGCGTATAAATGACTTTATTATTCTGCATGACGGACAAGGTGGTCATGGTGTGACCAATGTCCAGAATCCCAACAGTATTCACGCCCATTGGAAGCGTATCTGAAAAGACTTTGAATGCATTTTCAATGGCGAAACTTTCAACATCGGCAATCTTAGGCATTAAACCACCCAACTCCAATGCTTCGGCACGCGCCTCTACATTTTCAATGCGGGTTGCAACGAGGAGTACATTGACACGATTGGGATTGGCTAAGCGGTCTGGAAGGACTTCAAAGTCCAAACTCGCTTCGTCTAATGGGAATGGAATATATTGTTCAGCATCATCACGAATCTGAATTTCACGTTCGTCATCGTTCATATCGGCATCCATTTCGATGATTTTAGTAATCACCATGGACGTCGGAACTGCCAGTGCTACGTCTGTCGATTGAACATTGGCCAAATTTACCGCACGCTCAAGGGCATCACCAACTGCTTCTGGATTCAATATATTTTTTTCGACCACACTTCCTTCTGGTAATGGGACTAGTGCATAGCTCTCCACCCAATACCGATTGTTTTTAACAGAAAGTTCCAATACCTTAACAGAAGTCGAACTAATATCTACTCCTATTAACCCCTTACTTGGCTTACGATATAACCTGAGCACAGTATCATTCCTATTATTTTTTTATCCCCAAAAAAAGTAACCCACTAATTAGTCCGCGTCTATAATTTTATACGGATACAATAACTCATCTAACATTCCGTATGTGTACAGGATATACTGACCGCTAATTAGTTTGCCATTAGCTCTTATTAAAACTTACTTGTTATGAAAAAGCTATCTTGTTCGGGCCGTGTTCATCCATTTTTTTTGATCATTATTATAATGTTGGTCTCAATTCCAATGGGTTTTTATGGCATGTATCTCTATATTGCCCCATCTTTGCCGCAAATGACAACTCTAAAAAAGGCGCCATTACTAAAACCTTTACAAGTTTATAGTGCGGATAACCAACTCATTTCGGAATACGGTGGCAAGCTATCTGTACCCGTAGATTACGATCAGATCCCACAAAGTTTTATTCATGCCTTTTTAGCGGCGGAAGATTCTTCTTTTTTTGAGCATAGTGGTATCAGTTTTAAAGGTTTAGGACGTGCAGTCAGTGAAAGTATTACTGGGTCAAACGTCCAAACGGGTGGCTCGACCATCACCATGCAAGTGGCAAAAAACTATTATCTCAGTCCCGAACGTACGTTAAAACGTAAGTTGACTGAGGTTTTTCTGGCACGAAAAATTGAACAAAATTTGACGAAAGAGGAAATCTTAACCCTCTATGTCAACAAGATTTTCTTGGGTAAAAATGCCTACGGTATCGCAGCGGCAGCTAAAATTTACTACAACAAAAGCTTAGACGAACTCAGCATTGCACAAATGGCGATGATTGCAGGTCTGCCTAAAGCGCCGTCTAAATACAATCCAGTGGTCAACCCCGAACGTGCTTTAGAACGTCGTAACTGGATTTTGGGTCGTATGCTCCAGCTAGGCTACATTAACCAAAGCCAATATGAAAAAGGCATTGCTGAACCAATTAACCTTGATATGCCTGACCGCGGGGTAAGCAACCGATTTCCCTATATCGGTGAAATGGTCCGCAGCGAACTGATTGAAAAGTTCGGCGAGCATGCGATTGACTCTGGTTATAAAGTCTACACCACCATCAACAGCGAACGCCAAGCCTATGCCGAACAAGCGGTACAAGATGGTTTAGAAGCCTATGACCGTCGTCATGGTTGGCGTGGTGCGGAAGCTCATGACAAACCCTTAAGTAGCTTTAGTGCATTTGCCAACACCTTCCCTGCCGAAGTCACCCGTGTCAATCAAAATAGTTTTGATGCCTTAATGCAAGATGGCTCAACAGTAACCGTGCCATGGTCTGGCATGTCTTGGATACGTCCTTATCGCAATGCGAATGCGGTAGGCGGTGCACCATCAAGAGCATCTCAAATTGTTAAAGTGAAAGACATTGTACGGCTGCGCCCCAATGACAACAAAACCTCATGGGCTTTGGTGCAACTGCCTAAAGTTCAGGGTCAACTGATTGCACTTAACCCAAACAATGGCGCTGTAGAAGCACTGGTTGGTGGTTATAATTTTTATCAGTCTAAATTCAACCGAACCACACAAGGCTGGCGCCAACCAGGTTCGATTATCAAACCCTTTGTTTATGCACTTGCTTTAGAACGCGGTATGACACCGTATAGCATGGTCAATGATAGCCCGATCACCATTGGGAAATGGTCACCGCGTAATGCTGATGGTCGCTATTTAGGCATGATTCCATTGCGTCGTGCACTCTATTTATCGCGTAATACCGTGTCAGTTCGACTCTTACAAACTGTGGGCATTGAACGGACACGCCAATTGTTCTTGGACTTCGGCTTAACCGATGAACAGATTCCGCGTAACTACACCATTGCACTCGGAACACCTCAGGTTTTACCGATTCAAATGGCTACTGGATACTCAGCCTTTGCCAATGGCGGTTATCGTATTCAACCGCACTTCATCAATCGGATTGAAGATGCCTATGGTAAGGTCATTTATCAGAACAACCCTGAATATGCATGTATCAGTTGTATCTCTCAACAAGAATCAAATCCTCAGTCTGCTGACACCATTACACCTGATGACGAAGTCATTGAAGTCACCAACCAAGATCTAAACCCTACTGAAAAATCGGCAAATCCTGTTGAGATCAACAGTGACTATCGTCAAGCACAACGTATTTTAAAATCTAGCTCTGCTTATGATATGGCGAATATTTTAAAAGACGTGATTCAACATGGTACAGGCCGTGCTGCGCTGCGTATTGGACGAGATGACTTGGGCGGTAAAACAGGAACCACCAATGATGCAAAAGATGCTTGGTTTGCAGGCTTTAATGGCAAATTGGTGACTGTAGCGTGGGTTGGTTTCGACCAACCAACAACTTTAGGACGCCGCGAATACGGCGGTGTGGCTGCGCTTCCAATTTGGACGGACTTCATGGCCAAAGCCTTACAAGGCACGCCTTCGGCGTGGGTTCAACTCGATGCCAAAGCCAAAGCGCCGATTCAGCGTCATCAGAAAGAAACACCTCAGAGCAACTTAGGGCTAACCCCACCTTTGGCGCAGCCGTTGTATCGCCCTGCACCGGTGGTGGTTCCACGTGCTCCTGAGCGTGACTTTGATGATTTGCCGGGTGAAGAGGAAACGCTGGTTCCAAAGAACAGCACCCCACCCACCATGCAAGCACCCAAAGAACAACCAAAACCTAAATCGGATGCGCTCGATCATTTAATTGATCAAGTCCAATAAGAAAAGCCCGCATCTGCGGGCTTTTTTATACTTATGCTTTTTTCTGAAACAGTAAAATTTGATACTGGGCCTGTAGTTCAAAAGCTGTTTGAGCCTCTAAAGCTTCACGGCGCTCTTGTTTTGCTTTATAGACATAAGGGGTCATGGCAATCAGATTTTGTAAGTCCTGCTGATTAAGCTTAAGTTCAGCATCGACGACATCATCACTCACCAAGTCAAATGTATCACTCAACTGCTCTACAAATTTGCTTGGCTCATGCGGCTTCACCTCTTCAAACAAGGCTTCACGCATGGCATACAAATGCTGAGGCGCAGGCGTCACCACCAACAAATATCCTTGCGGTTTGAGTACCCGTAAAATCTCCTGTTTTGGAATCGGGCTAAACAAACTACTACATAGATCAATCGATTGATCCAACACGGGTAAAGTTGCTCCTGTACCCACCACCCAAGTAATCTTTTTATTGATTTTCGCAGCCACTTGCACTGCATTTTTTGCAATATCTACACCGACACATTGCAGCACTTCAGCCTGCATCGCATCTGTGTAATAGCCTTCTCCACAGCCGATATCGAGTAAATTTTCAATACGTAAGTCACGTACCTTATTTATCACTGCTTGCTGTAAAGGCGCGTAATGACCTGCACTTAAGAAGGCACGGCGGGCTTGTACCGACTCAGGCGTATCCCCCGGATTTTTGCTGTGCTTGTGTTGAACGACATGCAAATTGACGTAGCCTTGTTTCGCCACATCATAACTATGTGAATTCGCACAGCGCCATGTTCTTTCGTTTAAAGTTAAAGCCTCACGACACACAGGACACATGAGCAGATTCATTATTTTCTCCAAGACATTACCTCAGGCATAAAAAAAGCCGGCAAATGCCGACTCTTTTCATACTTTTGCTTAGCGCAATTTTAAGGTCATTAGACCTAAAACTACCAGCATAATTGTGATAATCCAGAAACGAATCACCACTTGGGTTTCACGCCAGCCTTTTTTCTCATAATGGTGGTGTAATGGCGCCATTAGGAATACCCGTTTATTGCGCATTCTGAGGGAGCCAATTTGCAAAAAGACTGAAATCGCTTCGACCAAAAACACACCAGCCATAATAGCAAAGACAATTTCCTGACGAACCATGACTGCAATTGTACCGAGCATTGCACCCAATGATAATGCGCCCACATCGCCCATAAAGACCTGTGCTGGGTGTGCATTAAACCAAAGGAAGGCTAGACCCGCGCCAATCATGGCTGCACAAATCACCACCAATTCAGAGGCAAATCGTACATAAGGAATATGTAAATAATTGGCAAAACGGACATCACCAGCCAGATATGCAAATACACCTAGACCTGCAGCAACCAGCACTACAGGCATAATCGCTAAACCGTCCAATCCATCGGTTAGGTTCACGGCATTTGATGCACCATTAATCACCAAATAGGTGAAAATGATAAAACCAATACCCAGCGGAATCACCGACAAAGGAATACTTAAATCTTTAAAAAACGGAATCAGCAGATCCAGCATATTTGCGGTATGTACAGGATTGGTCTGTTGCTGTGCAATTACATATAGTGCAATACCAGCACCCAGTGACGCAAGCGAGGTCCAAAAGAACTTTTTACGGGCAGGTAAGCCTGCATTGTCTTTATAGCGAATCTTGATCCAGTCATCGGCCCAACCCACTGCACCAAAAATTACCATCACTGCCAAGACAATCCATACATAAGGGTTGGATAAGTCTGCCCACAACAGTGTGGAGATACCAATTGAGAGTAAGATCAACACCCCGCCCATGGTTGGCGTACCCATTTTTTTTGCATGATTTTCAGGAGCATATGAACTCACGGCTTGGCCATATTTGAGTGCTTGCAACTTGCGAATCATCACAGGACCGAGCACTAGACCAATGGTCAGTGCGGTTAAAACACTGAGCAAGGAACGCAATGTTAAATAACGAACCACCTGAAACGAGCTATGGTAGCCCGCCAGTTGTTCAAATAACCATAACAACATTTAGAGTTTCTCCATCAAATCAGCCATCAACGTTTCCATATGGGTATAACGAGAACCTTTAAACAGGAAACTCATAGACTGGGGTTGATGTGTTTCAATTAAACTGAGTAAGAACGGCAAAGCCTGCTCTTGATTCAAAAAAGCCTGCATTTTTTTGCCATATTGGGTGCTGCGTGCGCCTTCTTGTGCCGCAGGTGCAAATTCACCGACAGCTACCACGAAGTTCAGCCCTTTCACTGAGACCAAATCACGCCCCAGCATATAGTGCTGCTGTGCAGCAGAGCTACCTAGCTCACCGATATCACCCATCACCATCACTCGAACCCCCTCTTGCTGTGCAAGCACTTCAGCAGCGGCACGCATAGAGGTTGGGTTGGCATTATAGGTATCATCAATCAACAAATGACGACCTTGTTGAATAAAGTTCAAACGCCCTTTTGCACCGACCGCTTGCTCAAGGCCAAGCACGATATCATCCAAGCTAATACCAATCGCTAAAGCAAAAGCTGCCGCAGCGGTTGCATTTTGAACATTATGCTCCCCAGCAAATGGTAAATTCACCTGACTCACGCCTTGCGGGGTATTCAACTTAAACGTTGCCGATTGTGCCTGTAACTCAATCTCAGTGGCAAAGATTTCACCACCCGAACCAAAGCTGAGCACCTGTTCAGTTTGCACTGCTTGACGAATACTATCGGCAAAATCATCAGCCGCAGGAACAATAGATGTGCCATTTGGGGCAATATGCGCATAAATGTCAGACTTGGCACGGCAGATGCCATCGCGTCCACCAAACTCACCCAAGTGTGCTGTACCAATATTGATAATGCCTGCCACCAAGGGCTGAACCAAATTCGAAGTATAGTCAATTTCACCTTGATGGCTTGCACCCAATTCCATCACTGCATATTGATGCTCAGGACGTAATTCCAATAACATGACTGGCACACCCAAGTCATTATTCAGATTGCCACGGGTCACCAACGTTGGTGCTATACGTGACAAAATACTGCCTAACATTTCTTTGGTGGTGGTTTTACCACTACTACCAGTCAGCGCAATCACTTTTAACTGTGGATTTTGTGCACGACGATAAGCCCCCAGTTGTCCCAATGCCAAACGCGTATCGGGCACCACCAACTGACAAATTTCCGCATCAATAGGCTGACTCACAATGGCCACTTGGCAACCTTGTTCAGCGACTTGCGTAATAAAAGCATGCGCATCAAAACGTTCGCCTTTGAGAGCTAAGAAAGCATCTCCTGCTTCTGCATCACGCGAATCCGTCAAAATACGCTTAATTTCAGTATTTGGCGCTTGATCATTTAGCCAATAACCTTGGGTTGCTTCGAGTAACTGTGCGGCGGTCCATGACACTAAAGGCACTGTGCTGGTTGTTGAGGTATGCATACGACTTCCTTAGTGTGCAGGATAAGCAGAATCAGTAGTGTGGTGCTGTGCATCAATCGCGGATTGCACTTCGACGACATCGTCAAACCAATGCCGAACACCCTCTATTTCTTGATAGTTTTCATGACCTTTACCGGCAATCACGACAATATCACCCGCTTGGGCCTGTTGAACGGCAAATTTAATCGCTTCACGACGATCATGGATTTCATGAACCACACGGTTTGAGAAATCAACACCTGCTTTCATATCGGCAAAAATTTGATCAGGATTTTCTGTACGTGGGTTATCTGAAGTCAACAACACCACATCTGCTCCGTTTAATGCTGCTTGGGTCATGAGTGGGCGTTTTCCACGGTCGCGGTCTCCACCACAGCCAAATACCGCCCAGAGTTGCTGTTCTACATGGCGCTTCAACGTGCTTAAGACTTGCACCAGAGCATCAGGCGTATGCGCATAATCAACCACAAATAAACGCGCATCATCACGAATCACTTGCATACGGCCTGGCGCACCCTTCAGCTGTGCTGTCGTAGTAACCACATCGGCTAAATCAAAACCCGCTTGTTCAACCATAATTAAACTTGCGACCAAATTTTCAATATTAAAATGACCCAATAATGGGTTCTGTACCTGATATTCGGCCTGTGCCGTACACAGGCTAAAGTTCGCACCCGTCAGGCTATATTGAATATTCTTCACCTGATAGTCTGCAGGCTGCGTGGTTGAATAGGTTAAAATTTTCGGTTGAGCTGGATTATTTTGTGCCGCTTGAATCATAACTCCAGCATGCTCATCATCCAGATTGATGACTGCAACTTTCAATGATGGAAATTGAAACAAGCGAGATTTAGCTTCGGCATAGGACTCAAGCGTGCCATGGTAGTCCAAATGGTCACGACTTAAGTTGCTATATGCAGCAATTTCAATTTCACTACCCGCTAAACGGCCTTGTTCCAAACCATGTGAAGAGGCTTCAATCGATGCAAATTCAGCACCTTGCTTGGCATAGCTATGTAATGCATTTTGTAAATGTAGCGCATCCAAAGTGGTATGCGACGATGCTTCTAAATTGGGTAAAATGCCATTACCTGTCGTGCCCATCACAGCACAAGACTGACCTTGCAACATCAACAGCTCAGCAACCAAACGAGAAATGGTGGTTTTACCATTGGTTCCTGTCACCGCTAAAATACGAGCAGGCTGTACTTGGCTAGTGGCCAACAAAAATTGCTTTTGCCAGTCTCCCATCAAGTGACGCACATTCGGCACTACAATACTGTTTTCAAGTGCAAGCTCAGTTTCACTCACCACCGCTAAAGCCCCTTTGTCCAAGGCTATTTGCGCAAACTGCTCTGTTTTCTCAGGTTGTGAAAGTGATGTCAGCGCAATAAAAATTTGCCCTGCCTGTACTTTACGGCTATCAAGAACAAAACCTTGAAATGGCTGTGCCATCCATCCAGCGTTTTGGTTAGCGGTGTAGAGTTGTTGAAATGTAATGGACATTCATCACCTATTTCTTGATTACAGGAGCATCTAAAGGTTTATCTAAAGGCACGTTCATTAAACGTAAGGATTCTTGCATAACACGGGCAAATACAGGCGCAGACACCGTACCACCATAGTAAGTCCCTTGCGGGTTTTCGACCACAACCACCATCGCTAAACGCGGGTCACTAACGGGTGCAACACCGGCAAAAAGTGCACGATATTCGTTGGTTGAGTAACCTTTACGGTCAGCACGTAACTTATGCGCGGTTCCCGTTTTACCCCCCACACGGTAGCCCGGAATGGTTGCACGAGTCGCGGTACCACCCGGTAAAGTTGCCGTTTCCATCATTAACAAAACTTGATCCGCAATTTTTGGATCAATCATTTGTTCACCACGGGGCGGCGCATCTAACTTATACAAACTCAAAGGCATTTTCACACCTTTGTTAGCCAACATGGCATAAGCATCCACCAGTTGCAGCACAGTCGCATTTAAGCCATAGCCATACGCCATGGTCGCCACTTCCGATACATTCCATTTACTTGGCGGCAGAATTAAACCACCACTTTCACCCGGGAATTTAACCGCAGAACGCTGACCAAAACCGAGACGTTTGTAAAAAGTCGGTAAAGTTGCATAAGGGAGAGACAAAGCAATTTTAGCCACACCCACGTTAGAAGATTTTTGAATAATCCCGCCCAAAGTCAGTGGACCATAGTTATGCGTATCTCTGATGGTATGGTTGCCGACCCGCATCGAACCTGGAGTGGTATTGACCACAGTATTCGGCATATATTTGCCGCTTTCCAAAGCCATTGAAATGGTCAAAGGCTTCATGGTTGAACCCGGTTCGAAAGAGTCAACCGCACCACGGTTACGCATGGCATCTTTATTGGACAAACTGTTTTTATCGTTCGGGTTATACGACGGCCACGACGCCATCGCTAAAATTTCACCCGTTTTCACATCGACCGCAATCGCTGTTGCAGAACGAGCATTATTGGCTACACCCGCAGCGGTCAGTTCACGGTACATAATGTACTGAAGGCGCGAATCAATACTGAGCGTAATATTTTCGCCCGGCTCAACTTCTTTAACCACCTCGGCATCTTTAAAACGATTGCCCTTTTTATCTCGAACAATTTGCTGCTCACCATCAATACCCGACAGGCGTTGATTCAGCTGCATTTCTAAACCTTCAATGCCCGAACCTTCACTGTTGGTCAAACCAATAATTTGCGCATTCGGTTGTGGTTGCGGATAGTAACGTTTGTAGTTCTTTTCGGTATAAACACCTTGGAACTCACGTTTTGCAATCAGTTCGGCTTGCTGAGGTGGCACTTCTTTTTTCAAGACCAAGTAACGCGAACGCGGACGTTCATTCAGTTTGCGCTTCAGTTCCGCACGATCCATGCCCACGGCATCAGCCAGTTCATCCAGATTTAGGTTTTTGTCTGGTAATTGACGCTTCAATTTACGATTGTGTGGATCTTTGGCTAATTCAGCGGTAATTTCATCAAACAGTTTTTTATTATCAAAATAATCACGCGGGTCAATCACCACTTTCATAATCGGCGTACTGATCGCCAAAGGCACACCATGACGGTCATAAATCACACCACGCATGGCTTTAATTTTTTCTGTTCTTAAAATATTGGCATTGGCTTTATTTTGCAAAAACTCAGTATTAATAACCTGTACGTAAAAAGCACGTCCAACCAAAGCAATAAAGCAGGCTAAAACCACAGCCCACATGAGATAAAAGCGCCACATTTCAACCTGTAGAGCCGATTTTTCAGTCACCGCTTGCTGTTTTTTACGAGTGGGTTTACGCTTTTCTACCATGTTACAGCGGCCTTATTTTTTGTCTTCTGAAGTCGTGGGTAAAGAAATCACTACGGTTTGCGCCGCAGGTGGTGAATACATCCGCAGTTGCGTCACCGCGCGCGTTCCAATTTGTGCAGTTGCGCCAAAAGTTTGCTGTTCAATCAGCAAACGGCCCCACTCTGCATTTAAGTCATCACGCTCGCGCATAAAAGAGCTCATTTCGCGATAGTCATGACGGTATTCAAACACTTGGAACACCACCATCATGGCACTGATAAACACCAGCACCAATAAAATGACATAGGCAATCAGCTTCTTAAACTTTAACTTTGTTGGAATTTTTTCAACGACTTCAGTTTTCATTATTCGCCTTTAAGTGCTAAGCGCTCTGCAACTCTAAGCCATGCACTACGTGAACGTGGATTGGCTTTAACCTCGGCATCACTTGCTTTCACACGTGATACTTTCTTTAAACGACGTGTATCTGGTCGTTGTTGTGGCATACCCCAACCCATGTCTTCCTCAAGTGTCGACTCTTTTTGAATAAATTGTTTAATTAATCGATCTTCTAAGGAATGGAAGCTAATCACAGCCAAGCGACCATTCGGTTTTAATACGTCTACCGCTTGCGGTAGGAAAACTTCAATATCTTCTAATTCTTTATTAATGGCAATACGAATTGCTTGGAAAGTTCGTGTTGCGGCATGTTTATTTTTTTCCCATTTCGGGTGCGCTACTTTCACAATTTCAGCCAACTGCGCTGTGGTTTCAATCAATCCGGCCGCTTTAATGGCTTTGGCAATACGACGGCTATAACGCTCTTCACCGTATTGGAAAATAATATTGGCTAACGCCTCTTCCTCAATATTGACCAACCACTGCGCTGCGGTTGGACCTTTTGAATTGTCCATACGCATATCCAGTGGTCCATCTTTCATAAAACTAAAGCCACGTTCTGCCTGATCAAGCTGCGGTGAAGACACGCCCAAATCGGCCATAACCCCATCGACCAAGCCAATGCCGCGTACCTCTAACTCATGCTTAAGGTCAGCAAAGCTGGCATGGATAATTTTAAAACGTGGATCTTCTTGTTCTAAAATCGCGGCTGTTTCGAGTGCTTGCGGGTCTTTATCAAAACCATAGACACGTGCATTTTCATCCAGCTTAGACAACAGCAAACGCGTATGTCCGCCACGACCAAACGTCCCGTCAATGAAAATTCCTGTATTGCGATCTGCTACCAAAGCATCAACAGTTTCGTGAAGTAATACAGAAATATGCGACATAAAGACTCAATATGATCGGAAGGAAAAATGTAACTGCACATTATTACCTTGTTTTAACAAAGCTCCAAACGACTTTTTGTAGGGAAATATTACTTTTCATAGACAAAACCGTTTTTAAACGGCATTCATTATCAAAAAAAGCCTCCTAAGGGAAGCTTTTTAAGCAGTAGCTGAAATAATGAACTGGATTATTTACGGCTATTATAGATTTGGTCGAAGGTCGCCCCATTCACAAAGTGGGTCTTTTGAGCATTGGCCCAACCACCAAACACTTCATCAATGGTGAAGGTTTTTAACGGTGGAAATTGCGCTTTATATTTTTCTAAAACTGCAGCATTACGCGGACGATAGAAGTGTTTCGCCGCCATTTCCTGACCCAGTGGTGAATATAAATAGTTGATATAACCCTGTGCTAACCACTTGTTGCCATTTTTCGCCACGGTCTTATCCACGATTGCCACCGAAGGCTCGGTTAAAATCGAGATCGATGGATAAACAATATCGAACTGATTTTTACCTAAAGTTTTTTGTGTCACTAAGGCTTCATTTTCCCAAGTCAACAACACATCACCAATGCGACGTTCTGCAAAGGTGGTCATAGACGCCCGTGCCGCAGAGTCCATGACTTTCACGTTATGGTACATTTTACCCACGAACTCTTTGGCTTTGGCCTCATTACCACCGGGTTGTTTCAGTGCATAACCCCAAGCAGACAGATACACCCAACGCGGTAGACCACCTGTTTTAGGATTAGGCGTAATAATTTGCACACCTGGTTTGGTTAAGTCAGACCAGTCCTTAATTTTTTTCGGATTGCCTTTGCGTACCATGAACACAATGGTCGATGTATAAGGCGCAGAGTTATTTGGGAACTCTTTTTGCCAACCCGGCTGGATTTGACCCGATTTAACAATTTCTTCAATATCATTGGCTAAAGCCAAGGTCACCACATCCCCTTTTAGACCATCCACGACCGAACGGGCTTGTTTACCTGAACCACCGTGTGACTGTTTAAAATCGACCGTTTGTCCTGTACGACTTTGCCAATAAGCACCAAAGGATTTATTGAACTCATCGTAAAATTCACGTGTTGCATCATAAGAGACATTGAGCATAGTACGGTCAGCCGCTTGAGCTGATGTCATACTAAATGTCAGACCTGTTGCCACTACGGTAGCAGCCCAGAGAAATTTCAAATGCGTTTTCATAGCGTATTAAATTAAATATCAAGAATTATGCTAAATATATGAAACAAAATCATAAATCGCAATTCGCTTTTGTTTTTTAAATACCCGTTATTTTTACATCACTAAGACTTAGTGAATTGTTTTTATTTAAAATAATAGCAAACACTTTACTTATTCCTATTATATACATTTTTATGCTTAAAATATAATAAAAGTGGATATGCCTATATCCACTTTTATGTCGGAACGTGATCGCGTCAAACTACAGCACGTTTATTTTTCAGTATAAATTTGATCAAAGATCGCACCATTTACAAAGTGAGTTTTCTGCGCTTTGGCCCACCCTCCAAAGACATCATTAATATTAAAGGTTTTTTGCTTTGGAAATTGCACAAGGTATTTGTTCGCCACTTGTTTATTTCGTGGACGGAAGAAATGCTTCGCCGCCAACTCCTGCCCTTTTGGTGAATACAGATAGTTTAAATAGCCCTTGGCCAAATTTCGATTGCCATTTTTGTCCACGGTTTTGTCTACAATCGCAACCGACGGCTCCGCTAAAATCGAAATAGACGGATAAACAATATCGTATTTGTCTTTACCTAGGCCTTGAGTTGCCAGTAAAGCTTCATTTTCCCAAGACAACAACACATCTCCTATGCTTCGTTCAGCAAACGTGGTCAATGAACCTCGCGCACCTGAATCAAGAACTTTGACATTTTGATAAAGTTTTTTCACCAATTCTTTGGCTTTAGTATCATTACCTCCCGGTTGTTTTAACGCATAACCCCAAGCCGATAAATAGATCCAACGCGGCGCACCGCCTGTTTTTGGATTTGGGGTAATGATCTCAACCCCAGGCTTGGTTAAATCATTCCAGTCTTTAATTTGTTTGGGATTACCCTTACGCACTAAAAAAACAATAGTTGAAGTATAAGGTGCAGAATTATTTGGAAATTCTTTTTGCCAGTTTTTATCAATTTGTCCAGTAGTCACAATTTCATCAATATCATTGGCCAAGGCCAAGGTCACCACATCTGCTTGTAGACCCGTTGCAACGGCACGTGCTTGCTTGCCCGATCCACCATGAGACTGTTTAAAATTGACCTCCTGCCCAGTTTTACTTTTCCAATACTGTCCAAAGGCTTGGTTATATTCTTGATAAAACTCACGTGTTGGGTCATAGGACACATTTAAAAAATCTTTTGCTGCATAAGCACTGGCTGCAAAGCCCCCAAGTAATACTAAAATAGATGTCGCTAATATTTTTTTCATTGCTTTATACTCGAACTAATTTTGCTCACTATATAAACAACAAAAAAAATCAACACAATCATCTAGTTATAATTAATTAAGGCTTTTATATCTGATAGAAAGATATCTCTAAAAGGACTATTTTCTGCACTTTTAAGGATAAGCCCATATCCATCCTCCACAGGTTAAGCTCAAAATCTCCATGCTGTCTCCACAGTTATTTGGTACAAAAAGCCAAATGATTTATATTTGATGTTTAAATGTCAATTTAGCCCAAATTTGTTTATAATTTTGTAAATTGTGTGACACGGTTCTACTTTTTTATTTGTGAAATCGGTTAAATTGAAACTAGATTACCAATGACTTTAATAAAAATCTGTTCCAATACCATGTTGAGAGGGGGAAAAGGACATGAAAGCAACATTTTTACATACCGTTACGTTGAGTATCGGCTTGGCTTGTTTTAGCCAACTGGGACATAGTGCAGCCATTCAAAGCAATGACAAAGCGACGATGCCCACTGAAAAAACATCGTTGATTGAAAAAGCGCTCAGCCAACAAAAAGGCAGTGACCGAACCACGATGACGGATAATGATTTAAAAATCATGACCTCAATCAAAGTTGCACCAACACAAAATTTCTTTGCTACACAAAACCAGCGCTTTAGCCGTTTTGTGCAATCATTGTTCCTCTAAACTAAAAATAAGCCACAGTGTCGTAACCTCTCTCAAGTTATGACATTTGCGCACAAAAGCCTGATCACTGAATGTTGAATTAAGCATTAAGTGATCGGGCTTTTTCGTTATAATAGACCTCAATTTACATTCTGAATCATAATTGACTATGACTGTTCGTACTCGTATTGCACCCTCTCCAACTGGCTTCCCGCATGTGGGCACAGCGTATATTGCGTTATTTAACTTATGCTATGCCAAGCAACATGGTGGTGAATTTATTCTGCGTATCGAAGATACCGACCAACTTCGTTCGACTCCTGAATCTGAAAAAATGATTTTAGATTCATTGCGTTGGTTAGGACTGAATTGGTCTGAAGGTCCAGATATTGGCGGGCCACATGCACCGTATCGCCAGTCTGAACGTATGCATATTTATAAGCAATATGCACTGGATTTGGTTGAAAAAGGTCATGCGTTCTACTGCTTTGCAACGAGCGAAGAGTTGGATCAAATGCGTGCAGAACAACAGGCCCGTGGTGAAACACCAAAGTACGATGGCCGTGGTTTAAAGTTATCTGCTGAAGAAGTCCAAAGTCGCCTTGCTGCAGGTGAGCCACACGTGATTCGTATGAAAGTGCCCGAAGAAGGCATTTGTACAGTCAATGACTTACTGCGCGGGGAAGTAGAAATTCCTTGGGTACAAGTGGACATGCAAGTCTTGCTTAAAACAGATGGTTTACCAACCTATCACCTTGCCAATGTGGTGGATGACCATTTGATGCAAATCACCCACGTTTTCCGTGGCGAAGAATGGTTGCCTTCTGCACCTAAACATCAGTTGCTGTATCAATACTTTGGTTGGGAAATGCCTGTACTGGGTCATATGCCATTATTACGTAACCCAGACAAATCAAAACTGTCGAAACGTAAGAACCCAACCTCTATTAATTACTACAAAAATATTGGGGTCTTGCCTGAAGCCTTGTTGAACTACTTAGGCCGCATGGGCTGGTCGATGCCAGATGAACGCGAAAAATTCACATTGGCGGAGATGATTGAACACTTTGATATTCAACGTGTATCCCTCGGTGGTCCAATTTTTGATGTGGAAAAACTGAATTGGCTCAATGGTCAATGGATCAAAGGCTTAAGCCCTGCTGAACTGTTAGATACTTTATTGGCATGGAAAGCCGATCGTAAGATGCTCGAAGACATCGCTGCAGCGATTCAACCTCGTATCAACTTACTTTCAGAAGCGGTGAACTGGTCTGCGCATTACTTTAACCAGTTCCCAAGCTTGACTAAAGAACAGTTTGAAAGCAAGAAACTGAGCGAAGAACAAGTTCGTCAAAGTCTTCAATTTGCGATTTGGCGTTTGGAAAGCATGTTCACATGGAACAATGACACCGTAAGTCAAACCTTGATGGACTTAGCCAGCCAAATGGAAATTAAGCTTCGCGACTTTATGCCAGCGTTCTTTATTGCCATTGCAGGTTCAACCGCTTCGACCCCAGTGATGCAAACCATGGTCACCATTGGCCCTGACCTAACCTTCGCGCGCTTACGTCATGCCCTTGAAATTGTGGGTGGTCCAAGCAAAAAAGAAGCAAAAGTTTGGGAAAAACTGAATGAAAGTCTAAAATTGCCGAAAAATGACGCAGTTGATGAAGCTTAATTGATTTTTTAGTTGACGCATGGGCGTTATATCCCTAATATAGCGCTCACACAGAGAGACGGTGTTAACCACTCAACGTGATGCCTCAATAAGTCCCTATCGTCTAGAGGCCTAGGACATCGCCCTTTCACGGCGGTAACCGGGGTTCGAATCCCCGTAGGGACGCCATATTTAAGATGGCAACATCTGGTGAAAAACCCAAGCATTATGACTTGGGTTTTTTATTGCCTCAAAATTATCAGCACTTCATTACCACGCTTTTTTGGCTTTCTACTCCAATCCGATTAGAATACAGCATAGATTCGAATTTTGGAGTTGTAATGCAATATCGTTGTCCTCAATGTCAAAGCCCAAAAATTATGCCTGTTGCTCAAGCAGGGGCTCCAGCAACACGCCCTGTCGTGCCTAAAAGTCTGGTTTTTTTAGTTCCAGCCATTTTTGTATTATTACTTTTGGTGCTCATTAGCATCGCAATGTGGCTATTTGGGGATGGCGCTGGCTCAACATTACAAATTGCAACGGTTGTGGTTTTCATCGTGTGTGTAATTGCAGGCTTCCTATTTTACCGCGACCTTCCTGATTTTAAGATTTCAATGCAAGGCTTCATGCAGTCTCAGAAAAAATGGAAATGCCGTGAATGTGACCATGAGTGGGAAATCTAAGTTTTAACTTAGAACCTGCATCCAAAAAGGGAGTCTATGCACTCCCTTTTTATCTGCTTAAAGAATAAATAATAATTATTATCACCTGTTAGTTTTTCTCGATATAATCAAGAGCCTCATCTTACGAAATATTTTAGGCCTAGTCTCTATGAAAAACGCTCTACTCTGCACACTCTTATTCTGTTCAGTGGCTCAAGCGCATGAACCCTATGTCGCTCCACTGGCGTATCACACTGAAAATACCCAAGTCCCTGTATTGAGCGCCTATGCAGAACAAGCCTTTCATCCTGAATATGCCCTAAAAGATATTTCGTTCAGCGTTTTCCAGCCAAACCAAACACAGACTATGATTCAAGCACAAAAGCACTTAGAATCTGCAACTGCATTTGATCTTAAGCTACCGGAAAAAGGCACCTATACCATTTTTGCCAAGACCTCATATCCAATTGAATATGTACAACATAATCGTCAATGGAAAATTTTTGCCGATGTCGCAGCAGACAAAGTCCCTGCCCTAAGCGAGCGTGACTATGTCATTCCGAGTGACTTTAAAGGCAAAGTGCCAAGTAAGGTCTCTACGGTTCGCGAATGGAGCATTCAAAGCTATGTGAGCAAAGACAGCACCACACCTGTCGCTGTAACGCCAGCCCCAATTCAAGTCAACTTCAAAACCCATCCAAATGAAATCACGGTGCAACAGCCTGTACAACTGCAAATTACTCAAGCAGGCAAAGCGCTTGCACACGCAGAACTCATGGTTCGCGCTCAAGGTGAGCTTGAGCAACAAGCAAAAAACACGCCTGTCGATGCACAAGGCCATACCACACTCACTTTTGCACAAGCTGGGCAATACCTGATTGAAGTGAGCGAAAAAGTCGATGCCAAAGCAAAACCTAAAAATCAGTATTACACCATTATCAGCTTACAAGTGAATGCCCCTAAAACGCCTTAAAAGGCTATTGCTAAGCATAAAAAAACCAGCCCTTAGGCTGGTTTTTTTATGCGGGGGAAATTATCCGCCAATTTTCTTGTATTTGGTACGTTTTTGAACTGCAGCATCACCTAAACGCGCTAAACGATAGGCTTCATACTCAGCATAGTTACCTTCGTAGAATTCAGGTTGTTCGTTCTCAAATGACAAGATGTGCGTTGCAATACGGTCAAGGAACCAACGGTCGTGCGACACCACCATTACCGTACCTGGGAATACAAGAATTGCATCCTCAAGCGCACGTAAGGTTTCGATATCCAAGTCGTTCGATGGCTCATCCAGTAAGATCACGTTTGCGCCCATTTGCAGGATTTTCGCCAGTTGTAAACGGTTACGCTCACCACCTGACAACTCACCTACACGCTTCTGCTGGTCTTGACCTTTAAAGTTAAAGCGACCGATATAAGCACGTGATGCAATTTCATAATCGCCAATTCTTAAGATATCCAAACCGCCAGAAACTTCTTCCCAAACGGTTTTGTTGTTATCTAAGGTGTCACGAATCTGACCCACATACGCGACTTTAACCGACTCACCCAAAGTCACCGTACCTGTATCTGGCTGTTGTTCACCAGTCATCATACGGAATAGTGTGGTTTTACCCGCACCGTTTGGACCCACGATACCCACAATTGCTGTAGGCGGTACGGTAAAGCTCAGGTTTTCGTACAGTACGCGACCATCAAATGATTTGCTGATACCTTCGACTTCTACGACTTTATTACCTAGACGTGGGCCAGGTGGAATATAGATTTCAGAAGTTTCGTTACGCTGTTGGAATTCGCGTGAGTTAAGCTCTTCAAAACGCTCCATACGCGCTTTGTTTTTCTTTTGCTGACCTTTCGCATTTGAACGAACCCATTCCAGTTCTTTCTTCAATGCTTTAGCAAAAGATTCTTCTTGCTTGTTCTCTTGTTCTAGACGCGCATTCTTCTGCTCTAACCAAGAAGAATAGTTGCCTTGATACGGAATACCCATACCGCGGTCAAGCTCAAGAATCCATTCTGCTACGTTATCCAAGAAATAACGATCGTGCGTAATCGCCACAATCGTGCCAGCAAAGTCTTTCAAGAAACGCTCTAACCAAGACACAGATTCTGCATCCAAGTGGTTCGTCGGTTCGTCTAGAAGCAACATATCTGGCTTAGATAAAAGCAAACGACACAATGCAACACGACGACGCTCACCACCTGAAAGCAAGCTTACATCCGCATCCCAAGCAGGTAGGTTCAAGGCAGCTGCAGCTTGATCCATTTGGTTGCTCAGGTTATGCGCATCCCATGAATGGATAATCGCTTCAAGTTTTTCTTGCTCTTTTGCCAATGCATCAAAGTCTGCATCTTCTGCTGCATATTCAGCAAATACTTCGTCCAAACGCGCCAAAGCATCCAATGGTTCACGTAAACCATCTTCTACGTTTCCACGGACATCTTTATTTGGATCAAGTGGCGGCTCTTGTTCTAAGTAACCGATTTTGATACCCGGTTGCGCACGAGCTTCACCAGAGAAATCTTTGTCTACGCCCGCCATAATACGAAGCAAGGTCGATTTACCTGCACCGTTTAAACCAAGTACACCAATTTTTGCACCCGGGAAAAATGACAAAGAGATGTCTTTTAAGATTTCGCGCTTAGGCGGAACCATTTTAGACACTCGGTTCATCGTATAAATATATTGGGCCACGTAGGACTCCTCAATAGAAAAACCAAAAAATCGCAAGAAGCGAAAAAATATTTGCGAGCATTATACGATGAATACGTTGAAAAAATAAGGCATGAAACCGATCTTCAATGCAATGTTACAACTTTCAGCACGGTTGTTTTTTAAACGCCCTCTTTATCTCACTTTTCCGCAGACAAGGGGCTGCTCGCAGCTCATCTTTATGAATTTTTTAGATAAATATTCATTATTTTCACACTTTCACTCATATTCATTGATGGTAGACTGTGCAATATTTAACTCACGTAGATGAAGTCCCATGACCTATAAAGATGAAACTTTGGCTATCCATGCTGGTTATAGCCCCGAAGCCACCACCAAAGCAGTGGCTGTGCCGATTTATCAAACCACGTCTTATGCCTTTGATAATACGCAACATGGTGCGGATCTATTTGACCTAAAAGTCCAAGGCAATATTTATACCCGAATTATGAACCCGACCACTGCGGTGCTAGAACAACGATTAGCCGCACTCGAAGGAGGCATTGGTGCATTGGCCTTGGCTTCTGGCATGGCGGCCATCACCTATGCCATTCAAACCATTACCGAAGCAGGCGACAATATTGCTTCCGTGTCGACCTTGTACGGTGGCACTTATAACCTGTTTGCCCACACTCAACCGAAGCAAGGCATTGAGGTACGTTTCTTTGATTATCAAGATCCAGAGGCCCTACGCGGTTTAATTGATGCAAAAACCAAGTTGGTCTTTGTTGAATCGATTGGCAACCCACTTGGCAATATTATCGATCTAGAAGCGATTGCCAAAATCGCGCATGAATATGGCGTGCCTGTGGTGGTCGATAATACCGTCGCAACCCCTGCGTTGCTGAAACCCTTTGAGTATGGCGCAGATATTGTGGTGCATTCATTAACAAAATATATTGGCGGGCATGGTAACTCAATTGGCGGTGCGATTGTCGACAGCGGTAAATTCCCTTGGGGCAAGCATCCTGAACGTTTTAAAGTGCTGAATACGCCAGACCCAAGCTATCACGGCGTGAACTATGTCGAAGCTCTAGGCGAAGCAGCTTATATCGCGCGTGCCCGCGTGGTACCATTGCGTAATACTGGCGCTGCGATTAGCCCTTTAAGCGTGTTCTTGATTCTACAAGGCTTAGAAACGTTAAACCTGCGTATGGAACGTCATACTGAAAATGCGCAGAAAGTCGCAGAATATTTACAAGCCCATCCCAAAGTGAAATGGGTCAACTATGCCGGCCTGAAAGATCACCCTCAGCATGGCTTAGCGCAAAAATATGTCAAAGGAAAACCTTCGGCAATTTTATCCTTTGGGGTACAAGATGGCCGTGAAGGTGGCACTCGCTTTATTGATGCACTACAACTCTTCACTCGCCTGGTCAATATTGGCGATGCCAAAAGTTTGGCGTGCCACCCTGCCACCACCACACATCGCCAACTGAATGAAGCAGAATTAAAGTCTGCTGGAGTAAGTGTTGATATGGTGCGTTTATCTGTAGGTATTGAACATATTGATGATTTGATTGCAGATTTAGAGCAGGCCTTGGCTCAAGTCTAAAAAACAGACTGCTAAACTTAAAACCTCAATCACATGATTGAGGTTTTTTATACGCTTGTCTTTTATATTTATAGCCCTTTCACTTCGCTTGAATTCGTGGTAAAAACAAGTAATTAGAAGAAATAAAATAGAGCTTTTACTCTAATTTTATTTATTATTTCAATAACTTATGCAGTGATATTTTTAAGCAGTTTAGGTATTATACCGTGAAGGAAAGCCGCTACATTTCTCAGAAAATGTAGCCTTAATAATCGAATATAAAAATAGCCATAACCCTCAAATATTTGACTTAGATCAGGAATGATAACGTGAATTCAAGAATGGATAGACTTTTTAAAGAACGTGTAAATGGAAAAACCGTCTTAATTACAGGCGCTTCAAGTGGTATTGGTTTAACCGTTGCACACAAACTGGCTGACGCAGGAGCGCACGTCCTTTTAGTTTCGCGCACCAAAGAAACACTAGAAGAAGTGAAAGCAGAAATCGAAGCCAAAGGTGGTTCAGCCTCTGTTTTTCCATGTGACCTAAATGATTTAGACTCGATTGATAAAGTTTCTAAGCAGATTTTAGCTTCAGTCGATCATATTGATATTTTAATTAATAACGCAGGTCGTTCGATCCGCCGTGCTGTACATGAGTCAGCGGAACGCTTCCACGACTTTGAACGCACCATGCAGCTCAACTACTTTGGTGCGGTACGTTTAGTCATGAACATCCTGCCACAAATGATGATTCGTCGTGATGGGCATATTATTAACATTAGCTCGATTGGCGTATTGGCAAATGCCACTCGTTTCTCAGCTTATGTAGCATCTAAAGCCGCATTAGACGCATTCAGTCGCTGTCTTTCTGCCGAAGTGCATTCACATAAAATTGCGATTACTTCGGTTTATATGCCTTTGGTACGCACCCCAATGATTGCGCCAACAAAAATTTATAAATACGTCCCAACTCTTTCACCTGAACAGGCAGCAGATCTGGTTGCTTATGCGATTGTGAAGCGTCCGAAGAAAGTGGCAACTAACTTAGGTCGTTTGGCATCAATCACTTATTCAATTGCACCAGACATCAACAATAAGCTCATGTCGATTGGTTATAACTTATTCCCAAGTTCTACCGCGTCTGTAGGTGAACAGCAAAAACTCAACTGGGTGCAAAAAGCGTATGCACGCTTATTCCCAGGTGAACACTGGTAAGTTTTCTTACAATTTACCCAACCTTTGATCAAAGGTTGGGTAGCTAAATTTTTCGAAACTCTTTTATAGTTCTTAATATTCGCTTAAGAAAAAAAGCTCATCATAAAAGCAATTATAAAAGGGGAAAAGAAATGCAGACACTTTATTTATTCAAGCTTTTTTGCTTCATCTTTGCTGCAACCACTGCTTTTAATCTATATACAGAACTTACCCTCTCTCATATTTCAATCTGGCAAGTGCTGATTCATGGCGGTTTGCTGATGATCTTGCTCGAATTTGGCTTTAAGAGCCAACGCGCACCGCAACAGCCTACCCCACTGACGAGCGAAATATACTCTCTAGAAACAAAAAACAAGCCAACCTCACAACCCTCAAGCATGTATAGCAATATTTTTTCAAAAATAGGTTTAGTCTCCATTTTTTCCAGCCTGATTGCACAAAGCCTAATCAGTTAAGACTCATACCTTTTTTTGTGGACAAAAAATAAAGACGACGTGACCCTTCTACTTTTTGTATTATAAACAGCCGTCTTTTTTTATTTTGTGAATTTATGCGCGCTTTTACTTTCGTACTGCAATATGTGTGTATCGCTTTTGCGATTTATCTCTGCTACCGAGTAGGCAGTAGCCTGTATTTACAAGATTATGTGATGATGGATATCGTGGCCAATGTCGGGACGATTCTAATCTGTATCGATCTTGCTGTTTTCCTGTGGCATAGCCGCAGTACCCAAGCCATAAGCCTCAAAGATTATGCGACGAGACTGGAACAACCCGCTCCAACCTTTGTCAAAGTTTGCCGAAAGCTTGGGCACTTTGGCATTATGCTGATTATCACCAGTTGGATCGTGCCAATCATTAACGGATAAAAGCAACCATAAAAAAACCTCCCAATCGGGAGGTTTTTTTATTCAAATCTTAAAGATTATTTCGAACCTTTAATCCCTGCTTGAAGCAACAATGCACCTAAACCACCAATTTTATTTTCTTGAGATTTAGCCATTTGCGGCTTCTTGTTTGTTTGAGCACGTTCACCTTGCGGACGTACTTGTTGTGGACGTTTACCTTGTGGTTTACGTTCACTACGCTCTGTATTTTCACGACGTGATTGACGCGGAGCTTTAGGCGCTTCAGCACCTTCAGGGCGCATCGACAAATTCACACGATTACGCTCAGCATCTACTGTGAGCACACGTACTTGCACAATTTGCCCCGGCTTCACCACTTTATGCGGATCAGCAACGAATTCATTGGCCAACTCTGAAATATGAACTAAACCATCTTGGTGTACACCAACATCCACAAAAGCACCGAAGTTCGTCACATTGGTCACGACACCTTCAAGCTGCATGCCTTCAGTCAGTTGCGCAACTTCCGTAATGTCTTCACGGAATTTTGCTGTACGGAACTCTGGACGCGGATCACGACCTGGTTTTTCCAGTTCAGACAATACATCTTGAATGGTTGGTAAACCAAATTTCTCATCTGCAAATTCTTCAGCATTCACTTGGCGAATGATTTCAGAGTTACCAATGATATCTTTCACCGTCGTCGCTTTCGCTTCAACAATTTTACCCACCAGCGCATAAGACTCTGGGTGAACAGCAGAAGCATCCAGTGGCTCTGAACCATCTTGAATACGTAAGAAACCAGCAGCTTGTTCAAAAGTACGCTCGCCTAAACGTGGCACTTTTTTCAAATCTTGGCGGTTGTCAAAACGGCCATTTTCTTTACGAAAATCGACAATTTGCTGCGCAATCGACTTATTCAAACCTGCGATATAACCCAAGATAGCAGATGATGCAGTATTAACATCCACACCCACTGAGTTCACACAGTCTTCAACGACTGCTTCAAGGGTTTTTGCCAAACCAGTTTGGTTCACATCATGTTGGTACTGACCTACACCAATCGACTTTGGATCAATTTTTACTAGCTCAGCCAATGGGTCTTGTAAACGACGTGCAATCGACACAGCACCACGAATCGACACATCTAGCTCTGGTAGCTCCGCAGATGCCAATTCAGACGCGGAATAAACTGATGCACCCGCTTCTGATACTGAAACACGGGTCAGTTTTAAATCACTGTTTGCAGCCATCATTTCAGCCACAACGCTTTCTGTTTCACGGCTTGCTGTACCATTACCAATGGCAATTAGGTCAACATTGAACTCGCGGCATAAACGGGCAAGTTCTGCAATTGAACCGGCCTTATCGTCTTTGGGTGCAAATGGATAAATCGTGCTATGTGCAAGTACATCACCCGATACATTCACCACAGCCAATTTCACCCCTGTACGGATGCCAGGGTCCACACCTAAGGTTGTACGTGCGCCCGCAGGTGCAGACAACAACAAATGACGTAAGTTTTCAGCAAAAACATCCATTGCTTCAGATTCAGCTGCAAGACGTTTTTCGGTGAGCAACGAATGTTCGATACTTGGACGAACCTTGCCTAACCAAAACAATTTAGCCGTTTGTTTTAAATAGTCTTGACGTGCTTGCGGCTGTGCAGTTTCAAGGCTGTATTCTGTTTCAATACGCGCCACTGGTGCATCATCTTCGCCATCAACTTTTAAACCTAAAACGTTTTCTTGACGACCACGTAACATAGCCAATAAACGGTGTGATGGGACTTTATTTAAATTTTCAGAAAAGTCGAAGTAATCGCGGAATTTTTTGCCAACTTCTTTTTTCTCATCACTTGCCACTAAACTTTTTAAAGTGGCTGTTTTTGCAAACGTGGCCTTAAGTTCAGTTGTCAGTGCAATGTTCTGCGCCCAGTCATCAATTAAAATATGTTGAATCGCATCCAACTGACTTTCTAGATCTGGATAATCTTCATGGCTAAAGCCTGCCAATGCTTCAGCTGGATCAACCGCTTCTGCAAAGATTTTCTCTGCAATCGGGCCCAAGCCTGCTTCTTTGGCTTTAAATGATTTACTGGTCCGTTTTGGACGGTACGGTGCGTAAATTTCTTCTAAGGCATTTTTAGTTTCAGCAGCATTTACACGTGCCAATAAATCATCAGACAATTTGTCTTGTTCTTTTAATGATTCGATTACCTTGTCGCGACGTTCAAATAAGTCACGTAAATAAGCCAAACGTGTATCGAGCTGACGTAACTGCGCATCATCTAAGCCTTGCGTGACTTCTTTACGGTAACGCGCAATAAATGGAACGCTAGCACCTTCATCAATCAACTTGATGGCAGCCTCGATTTGATTTGGACGTACGGCAATTTCTTTTGCCAACTGCTGAACTAAGTCAGTCATCGTATGTGATCCCACAAGGATATGTACTAAAAGCCATGATTATAAAGACCAAGACTATAAAATCCACAACTGTTTTTATTAATTTAATGGCTTAAATGTGACATATTTCAGGCAAATTTCATAAATCCATCTCATTTTCAGTGTTAAATCTTATTTTTAGGTATTCTTTGCCATTTTTTTCTATGGGCTAAGATGTATACATTTGGTATCTATGTCTTGATTTTACCTGCAATATTTATTGCTTTAGAGCATAGTAAAGACATACAAATGAGTCGTATACTCAAGACTATCCCGACTTTTGTTTACGATGACAATAAAGAATAAAGGAGCACTTCAATGAGTTTAGTTGTACCTGCTGAAAAAACAGATGCTGTACATAGCGATGCAGATCGCGTTGAACGCATTTTAGTGGTAGATGACGATGTGCGTTTGCGTACGCTACTTCAACGCTTTTTAGAAGATAAAGGCTTTGTGGTGAAAACAGCGCATGACGCAACTCAAATGGATCGTCTCTTACAGCGCGAACTGTTTTCACTGATTGTGCTCGACTTCATGCTCCCTGTTGAAGATGGTTTAAGTATCTGCCGTCGTCTACGCCAATCCAATATTGATACGCCTATTATTATGCTCACCGCACGTGGTAGTGATTCAGACCGTATTGCAGGTCTAGAAGCAGGTGCAGATGACTACTTACCGAAACCATTTAATCCAAATGAGTTGTTAGCACGTATTCGCGCCGTACTGCGCCGCCAAGTCCGTGAAGTTCCAGGTGCACCAAGCCAACAAATGGAAGTGGTCAGCTTTGGGCCATGGTCACTTGATTTATCAACACGCACCCTAACGCGTGAAGGTCAAGTTGTAACCCTAACTACAGGTGAGTTTGCGGTACTCAAAGCCTTGGTACAACATCCACGTGAACCTTTGACTCGCGACAAACTGATGAACCTTGCGCGTGGCCGTGAATGGGGCGCAATGGAACGTTCGATTGATGTTCAAGTATCGCGCCTCCGTCGCCTTGTGGAAGAAAACCCTGCGCGTGCACGCTATATTCAAACGGTTTGGGGTGTAGGTTATGTGTTCGTTCCAGATGGCGCGGAATAATTCAAAACTGAAAAATACGGCTTCGGTCTTTTTAAACTGAGTAGCAATAATCAGCACGACGGAGTCCTAAATTAAGCTCAACTTTATCGATTAACCTGCGGTTCGCCTTACTTTTGTTTCGACAAAAGTAAGCAAAACCATTGTCATCTGCAAAACTCGGCATATTTCTGCATTTCAACATCATGCTCGCAGAAACTTTATAACACCCAGACCTCCTGCCTCGAACAATTGCAGATGACTTTTCGCGTATCGCATACCTGTCACCATTGAACTATGTCACTTACATAGAAACAGGAAATCACGTGAAACTCGAACCCATCGACCCTCAAAAATTTACAGATTACGAAGCGTATTCAGAACGGAAACGCACACGTTGGGAACGCTTTTTAGATAAAATCAAGCCGCGCTCTGCTGCCATGCGTACCACCGTACTGGTACTCTTCATTGTATTTTTCAGTTTATTTATGTCCTTGTGGTTCTTTTGGCGAACCTTGTATCTTCCAGAAATCCAACAACATGCTCGCTATCTTGCTGTTGAAATAGAAATTCTCAACAACCCCGATTTACGGATTTATCATCAAAATACTGAAGTCGATGTCGATGACTGGCTAAGAAGCCGCGTCGGGATTGAATACGTCACCGATCCCAAAGAATATCCCAATGTTAAAGATAAGGTGATTGCCGAGTTCTTTACCAACCAAATTGAAGCTAAGCTGGCCAAAGAATTAAAAGTCGAACATGCCACGGTATATTTCCAGTTTAAACCCAGCCCGCGTATTTGGATTCAAACCCCTGAAATGAACGGTAACTGGGTCCGCGAACCACTGAAAACCTATGCCAACTACAGCCCTGAGCTAATTTTCGGCTGGTTACTCGGCGTACCACTTATTGCAGCAGCCATTATTTTAACCTTGGTTCGTCAGCTCAATCGCCCTCTGCGTCGTCTGCAAAATGCTGCCAACAGTTATAGTAAAACAGGCACAGCGCCGTATTTAGAGACCAATCACGGCCCTCAAGAAATTCGTGAGGTCAACCAAGCGTTTAATCACATGATCTATACCCTAGATCAGACTGAACGTGACCGTCGGATTATGTTGGCGGGGATTTCACATGACTTACGCACCCCACTGACCCGTATTCGACTCAGTGCGGAAATGATGCCCGATGATGATTTTTTAAAAGAAGGGCTGATTTATGACGTTGAAGATATGGACGCGATCTTAAATCAGTTCATTTCCTATATGCGTGACGGCTCGGATGAGGAAATTCAAGACACCGATTTAAATATGCTGTTACAAGAATTGGTGGTGCAATTCAAACCGTTGGATATTCGTTTTGAACCCGCTGAATTACCGATTATTCAGGCACGTAGTCTGTCTCTTAAACGCCTGATTGGTAACTTGATTAATAATTCAAAACGCTACGGTGCTGAGCCGATTGAACTTTCCGCAACAGTGGAAAATGAACATATTTTAATTAGCGTAGCAGACCATGGTGAAGGCATTCCTGACGATCAAATTGAAGAACTCATGCAACCTTTTGTGCGTGGCAATGAAGCCAGAACAGTCCAAGGCAGCGGTTTAGGTCTCTCCATTGTGAAACGCATTGTTGATATTCACCAAGGTCAACTCAGCATTCATAATCGAGAACAAGGCGGTCTTGAAGCAATTATTTCGCTGCCTCTTCATCACAATCAAGATGCTGAAATTTCCAGCAACAACCCACTCGAAAAATTAAAGCAAACCTTGGTTGAGCATTTTTAAACTTTGTACAATAGTTGATCAAACGATTTTGTTCAACTATTCAACAATTTAATTTTACCAAATATATTTCAAACACTTACAAATCATCAGAATCCCTTATACCCACATTTTTTCAAAAAATTAGACCTTAGCCTAACAGGTATGCACAATGTCGTTCTTGATCGGTACAATCGGTGCCAGATCCAGAATATTAACGAGAGTAAACCATGTCTTTAGATCGTATCCGTTTAGCTTCACTTCACGATAAAGTCATCAGTGCGGAAGAAGCGTCTGCTTTTATTGAAGATGGCATGACTGTAGGTATGAGTGGCTTCACTCGTGCTGGCGAAGCGAAAGCTGTACCTTTGGCATTGGTTAAACGTGCGCACACAAATCCTTTAAAAATCACATTAATTACTGGTGCTTCTTTAGGTAATGACCTAGACAAGCAATTGACTGAAGCGGGTGTATTGGCACGTCGTTTACCGTTCCAAGTGGACAACACTTTACGTAAAGCCATCAACAATGGCGAAGTGATGTTCATTGACCAACACTTGTCTGAAACTGTTGAGCAAATGCGTAACCTTCAGTTGAAAAAGCCAGATGTAGCGATCATTGAAGCAGTTGCGATTACTGAAGATGGCGGCATCATTCCAACAACGTCGGTAGGTAACTCTGCAAGTTTTGCAATTTTCGCAGAAAAAGTGATTGTTGAAATCAACACCAACTTAAGCCCTGCATTTGAAGGCTTACACGATATTTACATCCCAACTTACCGTCCGACACGTCAACCGATTCCATTGACTCAAGTGGATGAGCGTATTGGTACGCACGCGATCAATATCGATCCTGCAAAAATCGTCGGTATCGTCATCAACAACGACTTGCACGACTCTCCATCAACGGTAACTGCGCCAGATGATGAAACTCAAGGTATTGCAGACCACTTAATCGCATTCTTTGAAAAAGAAGTAGCTGAAGAGCGTCTACCGAAAAACTTAGGCCCATTACAAGCAGGGATTGGCTCAATTGCCAATGCTGTACTCACAGGCCTTAAAGATTCGAACTTCGAAGACCTCGTGATGTACTCAGAAGTGTTGCAAGACTGTACTTTCGAATTGATCGATGCAGGTAAAATGAAGTTTGCTTCAGGTTCATCAATTACCCTTTCTGCAAAATACGGCGAGAAAGTATTTAATAACCTTGAAGCGTACAAAAATAAATTGGTTTTACGTCCGCAAGAAATTTCGAACCACCCTGAATTGGTTCGTCGTTTAGGTATTATCGGCATCAATACTGCGCTTGAATTTGATATTTACGGTAACGTAAACTCAACTCACGTTTGCGGTACGAAAATGATGAATGGTATCGGTGGTTCAGGTGACTTCGCACGTAATGCACACTTGGCAATCTTCGTGACCAAATCAATTGCAAAAGGTGGCGACATTTCTTCAATCGTACCGTTTGCGTCGCACATCGACCATGCTGAACATGATGTTGACATTCTTGTGACTGAACAAGGTTTAGCTGACCTGCGTGGTTTAGCACCACGTGAGCGTGCTCGTGCGATTATCGACAACTGTGCACACCCACTGTACCGTGATGCATTAAATGACTACTTTGATCGTTCATGTGCAAAAGGTGGTCATACCCCTCACCTTCTACGTGAAGCGTTGTCTTGGCATTCTAACTTTGAAGAAACAGGCCACATGCTTCCTGTTCAAGCAGAAGCGAAATCAGCTTAATTTAAAGTTTAAAAAAAAAGCGCCCTCTTGGGCGTTTTTTATGTCTGTTGAAAAGTGTAAGAAAACACTTATCAAAATAAAAAAACTCAATTAATCTAAAGGCATCCAAAAAATAAAAATGCCAAGCTCATGTTCATTATTCGCCCCTATCTCGAAACAGATTTAGAAGACGTCATTGCACTTTGGGAGGTGTGCGACCTCACTCGCCCTTGGAACAACCCTGAAATTGATATTTTTAGAAAAACTGCGCAAAAAGATGGTTTATTTTTACTGGCTGTTAAAGATGAACAACTCATCGCCACATTGATGGGTGGTTATGATGGCCATCGCGGCTGGATTAATTATTTGGCAGTACATCCACACTTTCAACGCAATGGGGTCGCAACCGCACTCATACAGCAGCTCGAGAAGCGCCTGATTGCGTTAGGTTGCCCTAAACTACAACTGCTTGTACGTAAAGAAAACATCGACGTGCAAAGCTTCTATGAGCAACTAGGCTATGAGGAAATCGAAGTCGTGTGCTTTGGTAAACGTCTGATTGCCGATTAAGCTTAGACACTCAATGTGCGGATACAGGTAGACGGCCCAATCTTAAAAAAATTGGAAATTTAAGCTCAAAGACTTGGTTCACATCATCATCCAACGCAAAGAATGCTTTGAACTCATGCAAGGGGTCATCTGAATTTTTCGCTCGATAATGTTTCAGTGCAGACCATGTGTTTAAATAATCCAACAATTGAGCAGCAGACCATTGAAATGACATCGACAATTCAGGCGTCGTTATTTCTTCAAAGAGAAAAGGAATGGTTTGATAGGCCTCATCGATATAACGTCTTTCGGCATCCCAATAGCCTTTCAAAGTCTTAAAATAAAGTCGCTCAATACACCCCTGTAACTCAGGTTGCTGCAGCTGAATTAAACCATAGCCAATGACCGCTAAAATGCCTTCAGGTCGTAAAGTCCGCCTAACTTCTGCATAAAAGCCATTAAAGTCAAACCAATGAATGGCTTGAGCCACCGTGATTAAATCAAAACTCTGCGCAGCAAAACTGGTGTGCTCTGCGGATTGGACCTGATAACTGACATTTTCAAAATAAGGTGCATGCTGTAACTGATGAGCACTGATATCTGTCGCCACCACGGCATCAAAATGCGGCGCCAACAATTGAGTCAATTGCCCCGACCCTGCGCCACAGTCCCATGCAAATTGAGGAGTCGCCACATGCTTGAGTATTTCTTGAATCAAACTCGCTGGATAACTTGGACGTGCGAGTTGATAAAGCTGACTTCCCGATGAAAAGAGGTCTTTCATAAGCCATTCTCAGTCTTATTTTTGACTCAAAATTAGCACATTCTCCATTTTCCAAAGCATGATGTTGTCCAACATCTTATACAATCGCACTTTTCATGGGACAAAAAAAAGCCCCAAACATTGTTTGAGGCTTTTTTGAATATGGTGGCGAGACCCAGGATCGAACTGGGGACACACGGATTTTCAATCCGTTGCTCTACCTACTGAGCTATCACGCCGATGCCGTGTATTAAGCCGTATCTCGGATGAATAGTCAATAAAAATCATCACTTTTTTATTTGATCGGATAAATTTCAGGCAAAAAAAATCCCTAATGGGATCAGGGATTGAAATCTTTAAATAAGATTTTGAATATGGTGGCGAGACCCAGGATCGAACTGGGGACACACGGATTTTCAATCCGTTGCTCTACCTACTGAGCTATCACGCCGATGTCGCGTATTAAACAGTTTAAGCAAAGCAGCGTCAAGTGCGTTTTCAAAAAAAATATTTGAGTGTTTACTTTTACAGCAAACCCAGCATCCTTGGTACATTTTTTAAGTCATTCTTTACACTTAAAGCGCATCACCATCCCTATTCATGAAAAAAAGCAGCCCAAAGACTGCTTTAAAAAAGCTTAAATTTTACCAATGTGCTCTAAGCAACGGTGAATCGCACCACAACCCGGCTCGAACACTTTCACACCTTTGGCTTCTTCCATACGACAGACTTCTTCAACCAGTCGCTCCGCAACCCCTCTTCCACGGTTTGCAGGATGTACTACGATGTATTCTAAGGTTTTATTTTCACCCTGCCCACTACACCAAATGGCACCAATGACTTTAGTATTAAATTCTGCGGTGTAAAGTAAGGTATACTGAGCTAGATTTTGCTCAAGTTGTTCTACGGCATCATGCCCATCGCCAAATTCAGGACTGGTGTCGTACAGTCGCTCTAGCTGGCTGCGCAACTCTTCTTTTTCCAGTGAAGTATAAGCGTGTACGGTAATAGGCATTGATAAACCCTCCTGAGCAATCTAATATGCGGTGACTTCGTTACGGCGAAACATTTTACATCAATTATTTGACGTCTTTGAGGAACGTGTCTATGACAGAACGTATCAGTGAAGTGGTAAGAAATACCAACGAAACCAAAATTCGAGTTCGTGTAAACCTCGATGGTACGGGTCAAGGCACGCTCAACACAGGTATTCCCTTTTTAGATCATATGATTGATCAAATCAAGCGACATGGCTTATTTGATATTGATATTGAATGTGATGGTGACTTGGAAATTGATGATCACCACACGGTTGAAGACTGTGGTATCACGCTTGGACAGGCTTTTGCCAAAGCTTTAGGTGACAAAAAAGGTTTACGTCGTTATGGTCATTTTTATGCACCGTTAGATGAATCTTTAAGCCGTGCTGTGGTGGACTTATCAGGCCGTCCGGGTTTGTTTATGGATATTCCATTTACCCGCGCCATGATTGGTCGTTTTGATGTGGATCTCTTCTCTGAGTTTTTCCAAGGCTTTGTGAACCATGCGCTCATGACGGTACACATTGATAACCTCAAAGGTAAAAATAGCCACCACCAAATTGAAAGTGTGTTCAAAGCATTTGCGCGTGCACTTCGTATGGCCTGTGAAATTGACCCACGTGCAACCAACACCATTGCTTCAACCAAAGGTAGTTTGTAATGACCCGTATTGCCCTTCTTGACTATGGTATGGGTAACCTACACTCAGCAGCAAAAGCGCTTGAGCATGTCGGTGCAACGGTCGATGTGACCAATGATCCCAAGTTAGTGGCTCAAGCTGATAAAATTGTGTTCCCCGGCGTAGGTGCTATGCGTGACTGTATGCAAGGCATGCATGAGGCAGGGATTGATGAAGTCGTTCGTCATGCGGCATTTAATAAGCCTGTATTAGCGATTTGTGTGGGTATGCAAGCGCTGATGCAACGCTCTGAAGAAAATGGCGGAGTCGATGCTCTCGGTATTTTTGAAGGCAGCGTGAAACGCTTTCCTGATGTAGACGGCTTGAAAGTACCCCATATGGGTTGGAACCAAGTTCATCAAGCCGATCCGAGCCATCCGATGTGGAAAGACATTGAACAAGATGCACGTTTTTACTTTGTGCATAGCTTTTATGTTGAACCGAAGAACCCTGGCATTGTGGCGGCGACCTGTGACTACGGTTTAGAGTTCTGTACTGCGATTCATCAAGAAAATTTGTTTGCGACCCAATTTCACCCTGAAAAAAGTCATACCGCAGGTTTGCAACTGCTGAAAAACTTTGTGGAATGGAAAATTTAATTCATTCCAGCTTCTGTTTGATTGAAAAAGCTCAACTTCGGTTGGGCTTTTGTTTATCCAAAATTGATGCATCTAGACTCAAAATAAATCAGAAACAGCTTAAGTAAATGAGGCGTGTGCCTCACTCCTATACATCTGAAGATATAAAATCTTTGCTTTACAGCACACTACTACACTCAAGATGACTACGATGCCTTTTCATTGTCACCAAATTTGATTATGCTTTGCCTGCTTTTTAGACATTTTTATTTATAAAAAACTTAATTTACAACGATAAGGTAAGTCACTATGACTCAATATGCACAAGAATCTGCGCTGAATGCCGCAGGTCGTTTCGGACGTTTTTCATACCTAGCATGGAACTGTCTACTTGCCATTGTAGCGTCAATTATTCTTGGTATTTTCATCGCCATCTTTCCTAATACATTTGTGAACTTGGAAACAGGTAACTTCGGTGGCGGCATGATTTTTATCATCCTGATCTATGTTGCGCTGATGTACTTCACGTTTGTATTTACTATTCGTCGCCTACATGACCGCAACCATACGGGATGGTTATCACTGTTGATGCTGGTGCCTCTTGCCAACGTGATCCTAATGCTTTACCTGATTTTCGCACCAGGCGATGATCGTAGCAACAGCTATGGCTCACCACGCCCAACCGCAGGCTGGGAAGCCGTTTTGGCATGGATTTACATCCTGATTTTCGTTTTAGCAATTATCGGCGGTATTGCGGCTGGTTTTATGTCCTAAAATCATCTGTGCAAAACAGCCTGCCTAGGTCGGCTGTTTTGCTAAATCAACGCAAAAGCTTTAGGCTTAAGCAACAGTGGCATAGTCAAAGCATGATGGATTCTTCTTTTCAACACATCCTTTCCAGCAAAGTCGAAATTCAAAAATTTCCTCGTTTTCAAAATTTGCCAAAACAAGCAATTCATGTCATTCAAAACTTAGAACAGTGTGAAGCAATCCGCGCTGAACTAGAACAGATTGCCATCTTCGGTTTTGACAGCGAGTCCAAACCGACCTTTCAAGTGGGAGAAGTCTCCACAGGCCCGCATTTAATTCAACTGGCCAGCATCGAGCATGCTTATTTGTTTCAAATGAGTCCACCCATTTGGAGCTTCCTTGCACCATTTTTGGCGAATCCAGACCAGCTCAAAGTGGGCTTTGGTTTAAAAAATGATGCCCATCTGTTCCGTAAAAAGGGTTTTGAACTCAAGGGTGTGGTTGAGCTGTCAAAATGCTTTGCCAGCTTTGGTTTGACCAACCCTGTCGGCATTAAAAATGCCATCGCCCTGCTGTTTCAACTCAACTTCCCCAAAAGCAAAAAAGTCAGCACTTCAAATTGGGCGAGGAAAATACTCACGCCTGAACAAGTTGACTATGCCGCTGCGGATGCCTATGCGGCGCTGTTGGTTTTTGAAGAATTGCGGCGTTTAGAGCGACTCCCAAAAGATATTTCCAAAGAATTAGAGAAAACAACAAAACCTTGTCGTCATGAAAAGCTGTAACAGATGCTTAGAAAATTGCCAATACTTTGCTAAGATGACGGACATTGATTTTATTTAAGATTTGGCTAGGAGCGAAAGCATGCTGATCATCCCTGCAATTGACCTGAAAGATGGCAAATGTGTTCGTTTAAAACAAGGTCGTATGGAAGACGATACGGTTTTTTCTGATGATCCTGTTGCAACTGCACAGCACTGGGTAAATGAAGGCGCGCGTCGATTACATTTGGTCGATTTAAATGGTGCTTTCGCTGGTACGCCAATTCATAAACCTGTGGTTGAAGCCATTGCTCGCGCACAACCTGACCTGCCAATTCAAATTGGCGGTGGTATTCGCTCACTAGAAACTATCGAACACTACTTAGAAGCAGGTGTGTCTTTTGTCATTATTGGCACCAAGGCTGTTCAAGACCCTGAGTTTGTTGAAGAAGCATGTAAGAAATTTGCAGGTCATATCATTGTCGGGATTGATGCCATGAATGGCATGGTGGCCACCGATGGTTGGGCCAATGTGACCGATGTGAAAGCAACCGATTTAGCCAAACGTTTTGCCGATGCGGGCGTATCGAGCATTGTCTATACCGACATTGCGCGTGACGGGATGATGCAAGGTGTGAACGTTGAGCAAACTGTTCAACTGGCACAATATTCTGGCCTACCTGTGATTGCATCAGGTGGTGTGACCAACCTTGATGACGTGCGTAACCTCAAAGGTCAACCGGGTATTTTGGGTGCAATTACTGGTCGTGCGATTTACGAAGGCAGTTTAAACCTACGTGAAGCACAATTGCTGTTAGATGAACAATCGCTCTAATTGTAGAATTTAAAAAAGAGGTCTATTGACCTCTTTTTTATTCATTAAATGTTGGCGTATAAAATCTGCTGCTTAATAAATCACATTACGAATAAATTTTAACGGTACAGTTCCACGATTGATGTATTGGTATTCGATGGCACTCGAAAACACAATCGACTCTCCTACACCTAAGACTTTCATCTCACCTGCCAAATCCAAAGAGAGCTCACCCTCCATCACATAGAGCATCTCATGCCAACCTTCTGGATCAGGTTCTGCACTATAGTGTTCATTTGGGGCAAGTACCCATGTCCACAGTTCAACTTTTTGTGTTGCTGCCGCCGAGGCCATTAATTTTGCTTCACTGTGTGCTTGTGTGTCTTGCCAAGCTAAAACATTGACCACCGCTTGTCCTTGCTGTTCAGGCGCAGCAATGATCTGTACAAAATCGACCTCAAGCACATCGGCAATCAAGCTGAGTTTCGCCAAACTAATATTGTCCTGCCCTGATTCAACCCCAGCCACCATACGTCGGCTTAAACCAGCCAAATCCGCTAGTTGTTGCTGGCTCAAGCCTTTTAAGCTTCGATAATGACGCACATTTTGACTGACGTGTTGTAGTACCGCAGGAGACTTCATAGAGATAAATCAAAAAACATTGAGCAATATATTGCACACAAAAACAAAGCATGACAAGCTATGTGCAATATATTGCACATCAATTCTTTTATGTTGAATACTCAGCTCGGTTCTAAAGCGCCTGTCATTGCACTGATTCTAATTACCTTTATTTGGGGCGGTACCTTCTTGGCCGTGAAATATGCCTTAAATTTCAGCTCCCCCATGTTCTTTGTAGGTTGTCGTTTCGCCTGCGCCGCGACAATTATTGGCTTATTTTCCTATCAACATTTAAAACACATCACTCGACAGGACTTGTGGGCCGGTGCACTCATTGGCTGTATGGTCACTATTGGCTATGGCACACAAACGGTCGGATTACAAACAGTCAGTAGCAGTGAATCTGCCTTTTTAACTGCACTGTATGTGCCTTTGGTACCTGTATTATTGTGGCTGATCTTTCGTAAAGTGCCCCATTTTATGATTTGGATTGGTGCGCTCTGTGCATTTATGGGCTTAGTCTTACTTACAGGCAATAGCCTGAATTCAATTTCACTGAATTTTGGCCAGACCTTAACCCTACTTGGTGCAATCGCTATAGCGATTGAAATTATCCTGATTGGTTATTTTGCTCCAACAGTCGATATTGGTCGAGTGACGGTGATTCAACTGGCAGTTGCCTCTGTGCTCGCCTTTGCAGCCATGCCATTGGCAGGTGAACACCACATTCCAGACTTTTCATGGCCTTTACTGAGTATCGCACTCGGCTTGGGTCTTGCCAGTGCCGTGATTCAATATGTAATGAATTGGGCACAGCGCTCAGTCAATCCATCTCAAGCGGCAATTATTTATGCAGGAGAGCCTGTATGGGCGGCACTGTTTGGGCGTCTTGCAGGAGAACGCTTAGCACCACTGGCTTTGTTGGGTGGGCTTTTGGTGGTGTTTGGCATTATGATCAGTGAATGGAAACCGAAACTGCTGAAGTCGAAAAAGAACGTCGAACAACTTTAGCCCATCTCCGAAACGCAAAAACTGCTGAATCGAGTGATCAATGGCCATCGATTCAGCAGCTCAGTCAGGTGGTTAGAATGACACCATCTTGCCCGGATTAATCATTGCTCCGAGTCCATACATGCTTTTGGCTATTGGAATTACCAACGGCGCCAGTGCACGGCCAAAAGGAATGTTTTGATGTTGAATTCGGGTTAACCTATTTTTATTGATACATCGGTTGATTGTCATTTAAACGAATAATGCCTTTAATGGCACGATACACAATCCACACCCATGACAACCCAATCACAGACACGCAGAATGTTGAAGCACCGAGTGCGACACCTGCGAAAGCGCTGGCATTTTCACCCGTAAAGAATAAGAAAATAAATGGCACAAAGGCAATCACGTTCCAAATCAAATACCACCAAAAGGTGCGAATCTGCCAAGTAAAATGGCTCTCAAAAATGGAACCTCGCACAGAGCCACGCTTCACATAATTAATCACTAAAGCAATGATGGATAAAATCCCTGCGGAAAAAATCGCAACGATATACAAAATATAAAGAATAAAAGTCAGACTACGATTCGGATCTTGATCGACTGAATAATTCATATTGTCCCTCATGAAGTGGGCTTGAACTTTAAATAGGCAAACTATTGAAAGGAGAAATAAGCCATAAAATTAAAAGAATATTGAATAGAATTGTACAAAAGTAAATCTTTCTAAACGGTTGTTTTTGTGTTTTATGTCGTAGCTTTTGCTGCGCTAACCATGCTGCAGGCCAACCCCCCAAAAATGAAAGGAGATGCAACGTATTTTCAGGTACACGGCGCTGTCCATTTTGCGCAGCTTCTTTGTCTTGCGCATAGAACCAATAACTGGCCGCATTCATCACACTAATCAACAGCAGCACCAATCCACTCAAACGCCCCAGGAGTACCAATAGCGCCAAAAACACGATGTATGCCACCGACGCAATTTGCATTGGACTCAAGCGTTGACCCTGTTCGGTCTTTTTCGGGGAGGCTTTTTGGGTACGACTCTTTTGGGTTTGTGATGCTTTTAAATAACTGACTTGCTGTGCACGATAACGCCCTTGCGCATCCACAAGCACGTTGTATTCCAATGCACATCCTAAAATAGGACGAGGACCTTGCCGTGCAAAGTCCTTGATATGTAAAAACACGCGATCTTTGCTGTCATCGTTGGGCTGAATAAAGCCATAGCCTTTTTCATCAAACCATTCAACGAGTCGTCCTTGGTCACGCATTTTTCTTTCCTATTTAAGCAGTTACAAATTTTAAGCGGTCAATCACCATATTACGCATTTCGGCAGGATTTTTCTGCAAAATGTCATCCCCCGTACGGCCTTGTTCAGCATTTTTTTGTGCCACTTGTAAACGCATCATCCAAAAACGCGCAGCAGCCATCGCCAAATACAATTCTAGGCAAGATTTTTCATCGGCAGTCAAAGGACGAATGCTTTCATAGGCGTTTAAAAATGCGATGGCCTTGTCTTCATTTAAGTGCACACTTGGATATTCTGTACAGAAGTCATTCAGGGTAATCGCAATATCAAACAAAAACTCATCTTTATTCAGTTCATAAAAATCTAAAATGCCTTTAAGCTGATTGCCCTCAAACAAAGTGTTGTCACGGAATAAATCCGAGTGGATAAAGCCCTTTGGACGATTCGGATAAGCCGCCGATAATGCGTCATATAACCCCAATAACTTATTGAGTAGTGCTTGATCCGCCTCACTTAATGTCGGTTTCATTTGTAACGCTACAGCGAGCCAGTAATCATGGTCACGGTATTCTGCACGCTCTAGTGGAAAATCTTGCAGTGCGACGTGCATTTGCGCTTGTGCAACCGCAATCGCCTCGGCTTGCTCAAGGGTTGCAGGCATGGGATGTTTACCCATCATCCGTGGGGCAATTTGTGCGGGTTTAGCTTTTAAACTATGAATGGCTTTGCCTGAATGACTTAAAGGTACAGGAACCGCTAAACCAGCCTGACCTAAATGCTCAAGCACAGGAACCAACTCGCCTGCGCCCTGTTCATCCATTTCTTCAAATACAGTCAATACATACTGCACAGCATTTTCACACACAATAAAATAGTTCGTATTTTGAATACCGCCTTGAATTGGGATCAGATCGATTACCTCAAGTCCATAAGGTGCTGCAAACGCCTGAACTTCCTGTAAAGTCAAAGTGGTATAAACCGACATATAAAACCTGCAAAAAAACTTACATAAGTTTGATAGAATACCCGCTCCGACTATTAAGGTGTAGCATCTAAGTCGCGAAGTTTCATAATCGGCTGTTATTTTTGGAAAAAATTATGCTAGCTAAACGTATTATTCCTTGCCTCGACGTAGACAACGGTCGTGTAGTGAAAGGTGTTCAATTCCTTGATATTCGTGATGCAGGTGACCCAGTAGAAGTAGCACGTCGATATAACGAACAAGGTGCTGATGAAATTACCTTTTTAGACATTACCGCAACTTCGAATGGTCGCGACACGACTTATCGTACTGTTGAACGTATGGCTGAAACGGTTTTTGTTCCCTTAACGGTCGGTGGTGGCGTTCGCAAAGTTGAAGACATTCGCCTCTTACTCAATGCTGGCGCGGACAAAGTCAGCATTAACTCAGCAGCGGTGTTTAACCCAGAATTTGTACAAGAAGCATCGCAACGCTTTGGCGCACAATGTATTGTGGTTGCCATTGACGCAAAAAAAACGGGCGAGAACAAATGGGAAATTTTTACCCATGGTGGCCGTAAACCAACGGGTATTGATGCAATTGAATGGTCCGTGAAAATGGCTGACTTTGGTGCAGGCGAACTGCTGATTACTTCGATGGATGCCGATGGTACTAAAGCAGGTTATGACCTCGAACTGATGCGCCAAATCAATGACCGCGTCACCATTCCAACCATTGCTTCGGGCGGTGTCGGTAACTTACAACACTTGGCCGATGGTATTTTAAAAGGTGGCGCAGACGCTGTACTGGCTGCTTCGATTTTCCACTTTGGACAACACACCATTCCTGAAGCGAAAAAATACCTTGCAGAGCAAGGCATCGAAATGCGTCTATAAACAGACCATAACCGTAAAACCTATGAAAAAGAGTGCTTTCGAGTACTCTTTTTATCATTTTAAAGATGAGAAAAAATGTATCACTTAGAACTAATCTTATTTATTTGTGGTCTATTGATCTGTTTTGTTTTCATCCTTTTGATGAAGAAATATGCTGACCGCCCTTTCGGTATGCTGGCTGTACTGTTACTCCTTGGTTTATGCCTGTTTAGCTATATCAGCTTCTGCAAATACCAGTTTAAACAGTATTATGAAAAAGCGCTGATTGCACCTGATCAAATTCGGGCTTGTGGTATTTTTACACAATGGTCGGAGGTCACCCATTATCGACGGCACAACATCAGTACTGAAAAAGTGTTTTACTTTCAGAGTGATCGACAAGGTTTTTTATTTAGCAATAGTCCGCGTGCCAGACAAAGCTTCCCTGATCTCAAAACCTTAAACATCAACGAGCATGTTTGCTTTCAGTTTTCCCCGGACTATACCGATGAAATGGATCGCTATATTTTAACGGGCTTTAAAAAGCAGGCGAATTAAATGGCTCAATTACGCTGTACTTCGGCACAGCTGAGCTAATGCTAAGTCGGACAGTACTATCACCTCTATTATGCAGCAGATATTAAAGCTTAGAATGTTCGCTGGCTATTGACCGCAATTATGCTCTCAATTTTTGAGATAAAAAAAAGGGAGTCTTGCGACTCCCTATAAACCTAGAATAACGACAACATTGTCTTGTTAAACTGTAAAATGAAAAATGACGTACTAGTGCTCATGAGATGATTTCACCTCATCAACAGCTTTACTATAGAATGTTCAAATGACGAAATATTGACAATACATACCAATATTATTGACAAATCACGACAAAAATACCTATTCAGTTATCTTGCAACCGTTTCCGTCGTCTGCGCTGAGTTCAGTGGAATCGCTTCAGGTGCCTTAACCCATTTTGCAGGGAAGACCTGATTGACCCACTGGGTGAGCTTATCCGACACCACTTGAGGTAAAGCAATACCCAACGGATTTTGCTCTTGCAAATCCAACGAGGAAATGACCCGCGTTCCTAAAATATAATCAAACCACGGCTTGGTCACACACCAGTTGGCATCCTGATTAGAGTTCATATGATGATCATAATGCCAAGGAATCTTACGCATTGCCCAGTCTGGCTCTAAGTGCGCACGGCGGTGGATGTAGTAATAATTTCCTGCACTGTACAACACAGACAACGTCATGCCTTTGGAGACAGGATAAAATAATGTCCCAAACACACCCGCCACGACAGCGAGTGACACGATTTCATTTTTGGTACGCCAATTGCTCCAACCTTCAACATAACCATGATCGTGAAATGTGGTTTTCCGTACTTCTCGGTGATGCTCCCAATGCGATTTCATGCTGTCAGGCACGGGGCTATAGCGTGGCTTTCCAGCACGGTGTGTTCCATGCAAAATATATTTATGTGCAACCCACTCAAACGCATTGGCAACCACCAGTCCTGCGACAAAACCCTTCCACATGGCAAATTCCTCCTATATTCAGATTGAATATAATGTGGAAACTATGCTAAATATTGACCCTAGCATTCAAATTCATTGACAAATTACGACAAGAACAATAGAGCCAATAAATGCAACATTTCAAAGACTACACAGGTTCTGTCTACGGTGGACTGGGGCATTTACTCTATGCCTATTGCCAAGCCGTGGGTTACCCAATTTCTGAACAGCTTGAAAAAGCACAGAACTTAGAACGTTTTGATTATGCCCTGTGGTTAGAGTTACTGAATGATCTTGACAACCATCTGCACATCCCTGCGCTCGGACTCGAGATTGCAAAGTATGTACAGCCCAAACATTTAGGCATTTTGGGCTATATTGCACTGTCCTGCGAAAATTTAGGCGAAGCGCTCACCCGTTATCATGACTTTCACCGTCTCATTTATGATGGCAGTTCACTGTATGTGGCAGTTGAAGGTGAAAATCTATGCTTTGGTTGGGTGGAGATGCCGATTGAACTCACTACACAACTCAGCAATGAAGTGGCAATGGCGCTGATCATTCAGTTTATGAAACACTTTGTCGCCCATGATGACATCCAGCTCAGCGAGGTTCATTTTACTCATCCTGCACCGAAAAATACGGCACTGTATGAGCAGTATTTTAATTGTAAAGTCCGCTTTTCCCAAAGCCGCCCGATGATGATGATTCCTCTCAGCGAATTATCCATGCCCTTTCAGCAAGGTGATCAAACCCTGCAAAAACTGCTCTTACAGCAGGCCGAAGCCTTACTGGAAAAACTTCCCAACTCCACCCACATCGACCAGCGCTTACAGCATGCGATTTTAACGGGGCTACAAAAAAACCAATATCAAATTGAACATATTGCTCGGCAGCTGAACTTTTCAGTCCGACAGCTGCAACGTTACTTACAACAACAAGGCACGACCTACCAACAGCGGATGCAAGAAGTTCGACGTATTTTGGCGGAGCAATACTTAAAAGATCCACACCTCAGCTTACAGGAAATTGCACTGTTGCTGAGTTACTCTGAACAAAGTGCTTTTCAACGTGCCTTTAAACACTGGACACAAGTCACACCTCAACAGTGGCGTATTCAGCATTTTCACTAAAATCTGACCTGTTTAATCCACGTCATCAGGATGTCATGCTTTTTTTGTTAAATTGATTGAAAAACGAGTATTTTCTCGTTAGATATAAAGTTCTATGCGAATAAAACATCAATAACTACAAAAAGCGCATTATGAATAAATATCTTGCTGAATTCATCGGAACGTTTTGGTTGGTCTTCGGAGGCTGTGGCAGTGCCATTTTTGCAGCAGCTTTTCCCGAGTTGCGCATCGGCTTTCTTGGCGTTGCACTTGCCTTTGATTTAACCGTTTTAACGGGTGCCTTTGCACTTAGACATATCTCTGGCGAGGATTAATTTTTTCTCTCCCCATTAATAACAAAGCCCACAATCTGTGGGCTTTTCCTATTGTTCCACATGGAACATAGATAGGCCTATATTATAAAAAAGGATTGTCAATTTCACCCGACTGCGGACGTTCAATTTTCTCAGGAAGCTGAGCTTCACTTTCAAGCTGTTGCACAATGGCATTCAGATACGCCTGCAATGCTTTCGCCGCAGCTAAACCAGCTTGGTCTTTGGTGAGTTGTAAATTGCCATAAATACTGACGCAGTCCGTGTCATTTTCAAGGGTCAAATCATGAATGGCATGGGACTCGTTACCTTGTACAAAAGGTTTAAACATTTTATTTTTACTCTTGTTTGTTTTTCAGGCATTGGGCACTGCAGTCGAAGGTCTATACATCCAACTGCATAGAACTTTAACGTAACAGCTGCAAAATATATTGCAATAAGGCGTCGACCAATTGTTTCACAATCGCATCTTGATCCGCCGCATCAATACCCGTACCTGTTTTGACTGTGCTACCACTACTCGACTGAGTAGAGCCCGATTTAAAGTTTTTTTGTAAGGCTTTGAGCTGCTCGGATGAAACCTCTTCTGCACACTGACTTTCCGCATCCCAATGTGAGTATTGAATTGCACTATTGGCTTTTACCGCCGTTGCTGTCAACGGTAGTTTATAGGTATTACGTTTTTGCTCTTCTGTCAGTTGCGGAAATAAATTCATACCCAGCTGCTCTTCCAAATAGCAGACACTGACAATTCTTACCTGCTGTGAATTATCATTCGGTGCGTAATAAGCGCCGATTGCACCCGTTTTTGGCATATAGACCGCTTTGTAAACCGCACTCGGAACAATCACTCCCTGACCAATGGTCTTGAGCTTTTTGCCCTGAAATACAGGCCCAGTTACCACAAAAACATCCAGCTTTTGCTTGGTCACAAGCGCCCGTGTGGCTTCTTCCAATTCACGCCACACTTGCTGATTATTTTTAGGGGCCTGTGGCACCATATTGGCCAAAGAAAAACTGTCGAATTGTGCGGCTTTATTGGGCATATCAGCATTCGGTGCCATATGTCCACGGTCATAGCCTGAACCACGGTAGTCCGACAATGTCGCTCGATGTTCAGTTGCAACATTATTTTCTTCGTGAAAACTATCTTCACGTGGAATTTTTTGGCTCAGGCGCTGTGGCGTCAGAGCCTCTGCAACCCAGAGGGGAGTTTTCGAAACGCCCGAATACATCACATTAAAACCGTTAAAGCACAGTGCATAGCTGTGTTTACTTAAACTTTCTTTGAGTAAATAAGGCGGAATTTCCCGATAAAATTGTTCTAAACAGGCTGAATTTGAGCTTGGGCTTAAAGACACGTATTGCTGAATTTTTTCTTGACCAAAGGCAATCGCAAAACTTCCCGTTGCCACCAATCCTAAAATCACTTTCAGGCCATTTTGATTAAACATGTTAAACACTGACTTACCTGAACTACTTTTCTTCTTCGCCATCACAACTACAATAAACATCGGTTTTTCACGAGCTTAACAATCAGCGTATACGAAGTATATCGCTCGAGTTCTATTCGCATAACAATTAAACAAAACGCCATATTTAGATGATTTTGCATGTAACAAAATGTCTTTTTTGTAGAGTTTTCCTACGGCAACGTGATGCGATTGCGTATCTTTCATCGCTGTCGCTTCAAAAAATATGCCAAGGTAAAAATGAATCGAACGAAATAATACATTCAATTTACGGAGTTCTTATGCATTCTAAGATTTTAGCTTCTCTTGGTTTAATCGGCACAGTGATAAGTGCTTCAGCCTTCGCCGAGCCCCCTATCCAACCGGGTGACACCTTAGAAAGTCTCTCTCAAGCCAAAGTCACGACTACTGTTAATGGTCAACCGGGTTCTATTCAAGAACTCGTAAGCTCAGGGCAAATTAAATTGCTTGATCCAAATGCAGCAGCTATCAGCCCAGCGGGCCAAGGTGTACCCAATGACCAAGCAGTGAGCCAACAGCACCACAGAGTGAAGCTCCTGTTCAACAGGCCGCACCTAATACCACAGCGCAACAACAAGTCGCTGCGACTCCAACAGAGCAACATCCGCTGGTACCAAATGCAGAACTCTCAGCACAACAAGCTGAAGCGGCGTTAAATGATGCTGTCGCACCCACGGCAAATGCAGACATGAATGCTGCCCCTGCTGCTGCACCTCAATTAGATTCATCAGCAGAAGCACCCGTCAATGCGGTTGAGCCTGACTCACTACCATTACCAGATGCTCCTGCACAGGCACTTCCTGACGCTTCAGCAGAACAGCCTGTCCAAGCGATGCCTGAAGCACCTGTAAATGACCCAATGAACTAAGACTTCAGCTGATTTATCCTCCAAAAAAAACCAGCATATATGCTGGTTTTTTTATTGAGGTTTTAAATCTCGATCTGACTACCGAGTTCAACCACACGGTTAGGTGGAATCTGATAGAAGTCACTAACAGGACTGGTATTCCTTTGCATTGAGATAAAGAGCTTTTCACGCCACGGCGCCATACCATCACCCACGGTACTGATAATCCGTTCACGCGATACAAAGAAGCTGATCTGCATTAAGTTATATTCCAAATCAATCGCTTGATACACCGCTTCAAGCGCTTGTGGAATATTCATTTCATCTTTAAAGCCATAGTACAATTCAAGACGATAGAAATGCTGATTCATGGTTTCGACATGGAAGCGATCAGACTCTTCCACATAAGGAACATCTTGAATTTTAACAGTCAGAATGATGTTCTTTTGATGCAGTACTTTATTGTGCTTCATGTTGTGCAACATGGCATGTGGCACAACAGTTGGTGTCCCAGTTAAAAAGACTGCTTCGCCTTCAACCCAATTGGCTTGATCACCAATACTTTGTACAAATAAATCGAGTGGCAATGTATCTTGCTGAAGCTTGGCAAAGGTTAACTCGCGACCTTGTTTCCATGTCATTAATAACATGAATGCAATACCGCCAATCAGCAATGGAACCCAACCGCCTGATAATACTTTAAGTGAGGTCGCACTCACCAAAACCAAATCTAAAACAAGGAATGGAATAATCAGCAGCACCAGTTTTGGCATACTCCATTTCCATGTATAACGAATAAATACCGCAATCAATAAGGTGTCACACAACATGGTCATGGTGACCGCCAGACCATAGGCATGCGAAAGCTGTGAGCTGGTTTGGAAGATTAAAATTAAGACAATAATCGATGCCAACAATATCCAGTTCAGTAAAGGTACATAAATCTGCCCCTGTTCCGAATCTGAAGTATGCTTCACATTTAAACGTGGTAAATAGCCCAATTGAATAGCCTGACGCGCTAAAGAGAAGACCCCTGAAATTACAGCCTGTGAAGCAATAACGGCGGCCATAGTGGCCAAGAAGATCATTGGGTACAAGCCCCACTCTGGCACCAACAGGTAAAATGGATTTTCAATCGCAGTCGGATCACGCAAGAGCAATGCACCTTGTCCTGCATAATTAAGCAGTAAACACGGCAAAACCACAATAAACCAAGCCAAACGAATCGGCACAGGACCAAAATGTCCCATATCTGCGTACAGGGCTTCGCCACCTGTGACGGTCAACACTACCGCACCCATAATGAAAAAGGCCATTAAAGGGTTGGTCACGATAAACTGAAATGCCCAATGTGGGCTCAGCATGCCCAAAACCAAAGGCGTTTGAATAATGCTCGAAATCCCAAGAAGACCGAGAGAGAAGAACCACAATAAGGTCAGTGGGCCAAAGAACTTACCAACAAAGGCTGTCCCATACTTTTGCATGACAAATACAGCAGTGACGATGCTAATTGCAATCGGCACAATATAAGGGTCAAGTGCATCGGTTGCGATGGATAAGCCTTCTACGGCAGACAAGACTGAAATGGCTGGGGTGATGATCCCATCCCCAAAAAATAGTGACGCCCCAATAAAGCCAATCGAAATTAACAGTAATTTTTTCCGATGGCTAAAATTGGTATTGCGCAAATTGAGTGCAAGCAAAGCCATAATCCCACCTTCACCATTGTTATCTGCACGCATGACAATTGCAGAATATTTAATGGTAATGACCATGGTCATGGTCCAGAAGATAATGGACAAAATACCCAATACGTTTGCAGGGGTGATGCCCAAGCCATGTGCAGCGTGAAAGGATTCTTTCAATGCATAGAGTGGACTGGTTCCAATATCCCCAAACACGACCCCTAATGCTGCCAAGGTCATCGCAGGCAAGGCGGCTTTTTTTGCAGTACTTTGCATAAGCTTGTCTTCAATTATCGACACTATTTTTGCGAATCATATCATTGAGCTAAAACTTTTGCTCGAATTCAATTGTTTCACCTTGTCGATGGCTATGTTTTTCGATATTATCCTCCGCCATGGTGAAGTGTCCGAGTGGCTGAAGGAGCACGCCTGGAAAGTGTGTAAACGTTTATAGCGTTTCGAGGGTTCGAATCCCTCTTTCACCGCCAAATTAGCTTCCTATGGCATCTCATAGGATCTTAAAAGACTTAAATCTTAATGGTTTAAGTCTTTTTT